>PISX010000719.1:0-246052 GCA_004024625.1 Mellivora capensis | reverse complement strand
AAAAAGTTGAAAATAGAACTACCCTATGACCCAGCAATTGCACTACTGGGTATTTACCCTAAAGATACAAACGTAGTGATCCAAAGGGGCACGTGCACCCGAATGTTTATAGCAGCAATGTCTACAATAGCCAAACTATGGAAAGAACCTAGATGTCCATCAACAGATGAATGGATAAAGAAGATGTGGTATATATACATAATGGAATACTATGCAGCCATCAAAAGAAATGAAATCTTGCCATTTGCAATGACATGGATGGAACTATAGGGTATCATGCTTAGTGAAATAAGTCAATCGGAGAAAGACAACTATCATATGATCTCCCTGATATGAGGAAGTGGAGATGCAACATGGGGGGTTGGGGGGGTAGGAAAAGAAGAAAAGAAACAAGATGGGATTGGGAGGGAGACAAACCATAAGTGACTCTTAATCTCACAAAACAAACTGAGGGCTGCTGGGGGTGGGGGGTCGGGAAAGAGGGGTGGGGTAATGGACATTGTGGAGGGTATGTGCTACGGTTAGTGCTGTGAAGTGTGTAAACCTGGCAATTCACAGACATGTACCCCTGGCGATAAAAATACTTTATATATTTATAAAAAATAAAAAACAAATTTAAAAAAAAGCAAAATGAATCTATCAGTTTTCACCCACCCAACCATCAAATATCTAGAAGTCAATGCAGGGCAAAGAAACTCACATACTCTGGTAGTGGAAGTCTGAGTTGCTTGAACCTTTTCAGATGGTCATTTGACATTATCTGGCCAAGTTACAGACATGCAGATTATGCTATTCTATAATTCCACTTCCTGAGATGTTCTGGCACTCATCCAAAAAGGGACTATTTAAGGACAATCTTATAGGAAAAACCAGAAACAACTAAATTTTTACTCATGGAGGCATGAGGAAATTACATTGTGATTATTAAGAAATCTGATGGAGAAGCATTCAAAATAGAAAGCTAAATCAACATCTGTCAACATGAATAAAGCTTGAAAATAAGTTACATGAACAAAGATCTGTGATAGGCTACTCACAATATATATACATGTGCGTGCACACACACACACATATGGATATATATATACTTTCCAACTGCATTGTTATATATTATGTCTGAGCAGAGAGTGTGGAATAAAATTTAAAAACCATAGAGAAAGAGAGTACCCGCCAGCTTCAGGTTGGTGGCCTTCTCTGAAGGGGGAAGGACAATGGGCTAGGTGGGGATGAGATGGAACTTCAAAGCTTTTTAATAAAATTTTGAAACAAAAAGAAAGAAGATGCATCTGGGCTAGTGGCCAGAGAGTATATCTTAGAACATATACACAAGAAAAGAAAGTCGATTTTCCAGACTAAATGTGCCTTTGGGTGAAGTCAAGTTCTTAAGAACCATCTTGCCCCTCAGTGTCCAAGTGTGATCATGGTCTTTATATCAATTAATTTATTTACCCATTCTTTCTGCTTGTTCTTGGACTTTTGTCCCCTTAAATTTCTTTCTCCAGAGTTCTTAGACAATAATTTTTGTCATGTAGCCTGTGGAAGAGGAGACATACATTTAAGCATTTAGGGGCACCTTCAACTTGCCAACCTGTATGCCAAGTACCGAAAACACAACTAGTTAATTTGAGGTACACAGCAACCCTACAGGACAGATACTGTTTAGCACCACTTCACACACAAGAAAACTTAAGTTCAGAGAGGTTAAGCAATGTGTTCAGGTTAAATGGCCCATCAGTCAGGATTCATCAGGATTCGAACCCAGGTCTGTCTTTTACTTGCCTTCTGCAATCCTCCCCAGCAGCTGTGTCTTACCAGTGGATTTATGAACCATGCTGTAGACTAGCCAGGGGGTACTTACTTTTTAAATTATTTGTATGGCACTTCATATTTGCAATGTGTTTTACAATTGTTTTTATTACTTATTCCTATTTTATAGCTGGTTTCAGTTTATAGCCTGCTTTCTGCGACAACAGTGGTAAAGGAAAACAAACAACCATCCTTGCTTTGCTGGGTAGGGTCACTAGGGTTATGCACAGGAACATCAGCCATATTGGAAGACAGTTGTTAGGGGCATTTCTGTTCTTTGCAAACCCACTGATGGCTGGCACAGTTCTAAGGGCTTAACACCCTTTTGAATTGGAGAAAGAAAGCACAATACCATCTTCAGTGTAAGCAAAGCTCATTCACATATTACCGAGCATTAGGGCAGATGAAGTGACAGCTCACCTTCAGTCCTTTTAACAAAGGGATTTTTATTACAAGTGTTAATGATTACTGTGGTCTTGCCTGGCCTGAGGGGGGGTGGGCGGGCAAAGAAGAGCAGCCACATAATAATCATTACTCAAGAGCCTGAGGTTTTCTTTTTCTTTCTCTCTTTCTCCAAGAGATTTCCAGGCCTAGGTCTTTCTTCACAGAGATAAAGACACAGGAGGACACAGAATCACCCTGAGGATATCAGCTTGAAATGGGAGCCAGGAAAACCATTAGAACACTGCCTGTCATTCTCTGAAAGAATTGGCGTGCCCTAGCAGATGCCAGAACTTTGCTCACAGTCCCACTTGGGTTCTCTTTGGGAGAAGGCTCAAAGATTTTGCTTTTTCCTCAAAGCAGAAAGATGAGGGAGAAGAGTGGAGGGATTTCTCAGTTTCTCCAGTGTTGTGACCAACTTCCTCACCTCCTTCATCATTGTCTTTGTCCAAATCCTTGTCATTATTCACAATGTCTATACTTTGAGCCACTCATTTGCCACGACCTGAGTGTAAAGTAGTATTCTCATTTTACAGGTAAGGTGAGAAAACTGGTTTGCTGAGGTTATTACACACACACACACACACACACACAGAGAATTTGGGGGGTAGTGCACTTCAGGAATATATTCCTTCCTGAGGACGCAGCCTTTACCAAAAAGTGGTCACAAAAGAGTTTGAGTATCACATTTTAAAAAAAGCAAACAGAAGAATCTGTAAGTGAATCCCTGTTCTCCAGCTTCTAGAAGCAGTTACATTCCTTGGTTCATGGCCCCCGGCCAGCAATCACATCGCTGACCTCTGCTTCTGTCATCACATCTCCTTCTCTGAAAGGCTCCTCTGCCTCCCTCTTTCCCTTATAAGAGCCCTTGTGATTACTGTGGGCCCACCTGGGTAATCCAGGATAATCTCAACTCAAATCCTTAACTTTAATCACATCTGCAAAGTCTCTTTTGCCAGATAAGGTAACAGATTCACAGGTCCCTGTGATTAAGACGTGAACATCTTGGAGGGCCATTTTTCTGCTTATCACACCTGGTTTTCACATAGCAACAAAACTCTCTAGAGACAACACAATGAAACTTACAAAAAAATGAAAAGAGATGGTCCATTAATTATTAGGGACACTTCTGGTAAATCATGGTATCTTAGTGCTAGGAGAAACCCTGTCTTTGACTCTTGGTTGCAGAGATGAGTGGTGGAGATCCAGCCCAGCCAGCACATTGTCTACAGATAGATGGCTAGGCCAGAGAAGCAGGTCACTGGGGACCCTGACTTCCAACTTCAGGCCAGCGCACCAGGAAGAACTTCATTAGTTCTTAGAGTTCAAAGAAAGACTGCTTATCTGTATCTTGGAAAGGGTCAAGAGATCCGTGAGGACGTCTTTGTAGAGAACTGGGCTTTTCAGTCTGTGGTTTTGGGATGGAAAATCTCTATAAAGTCTCTGCCAGAAAGTCATTTAATCACTTTTATTACCAGAAAAGTTATTAAAGCATCCACATAATAATCAGACATTGTGGTTTAAAATGTGGCAGAGGGTAATTAACAGGTATCTCTGTTTAGATCTCCCACCTTCCTTGGGGTTTATCTATGCCACTGTTGTTTGAAGACCCAGCCAGGTCTGTCTGCTGGGAGAACGGATAGAGCTGCTGTTTGCCTACACTCGGTGAAGTTCACACAAGCTCATGGCCACTGTGTGTGCCATTGGCTTATGATGTCCCTTTCCTCAGAACTTTCTTATATTTACTGTGATTTAGTTACCTTAGGCATAAATGTAATCTTAGAGGTCATTTATTCTTACATTTTTTCATGGTCAAATTGATTGATCATAATCTCAACCCTTTTATTTTATAACAGGACATGCACTGGAACATTCCTCAAAGACCCTTTATGTTTAGGACCTGAAAAAGAGACATAGTAGTCAATGCTGTGTGCAGGTTTCTTCGAAAAGTAACTCCAAAGCTAACAGGAGTTGACAGAGAAGCTGGGACCCCATGCACGCCCAAGTCAGTACTAATTGGAAGATCACCCGGGAAGAACTGACAAAACGATGTGGACATTATTACACTATGAAATTTTTCCCCCCTTTCCCTAAATTGGACACTACTATGGCACTGGAAAGAACTCATAAATGTTCCAGGGACGAAGATGTTACACAAAAAAACGGCTTCTGTTCCCTCCCATGGAACCCTAATAGAAAAACCCAATAGAAATGAATGTCATCCTCTCCTACTTCCTCTTTGCCCTCTATGCCTTTGGGAGAGCAGTTCGCCTACTGTCTGACTTGTATTCATGCTACAGGGACAGGAGAGGGAGGCGGGGACTTTGCTTCACCCCTTTTGCCGAGCCAGTGATGGATTCATTGGGATCGATTACAGATAATATCAATATGGGATGATGACTTTTACTATTTAGGATTTTTCAATATTTTCCTTCTATCTTCTTACTGAAAATAGTGAAAAGGATCCTTGAGCAAGGATCATTTATGTTGTGGCGCTCCCTGTGGGTGCCCACTAATGCTTTTCACTCCTCCTATTTTCCCTTAATGTTTTGTTGTTGTCGTTGTTGTTGTTTTTAACAATTAGAACAATAAAATACAGAATTGAGCATAGCCCTGGGAAACTTGACCCTAGCTCTTATTCCCCCATGAAGCAGCTGTGCTGTTTCCCTCTCCAGGCCTGGGCTTCCAGTTTAGCAAATAAACTGAGTGTGTAGGGAATTCTGTCAGAAGACTGACGGATGGTTCTTAAAAATGTAGACTGCAGACTCCTCTGAGAATCATATATAGATGCTCTACTTAAATACATACTATAGTCTTTGGACTCAATGCTCTTGAAAATCTCTTGCAGTTCTGTCAACTCGTGTTATGGCGGATGCTAGGATCTGGGTTAATCTCTTCTCATGTTTGTCTCCTTTCCCATCCATAATAAACCCAGGAGTTCAGTATCATTATTTCCTTCATTACTAGTGTTTGGAGAAAGGAAAATGAAGGCTCAGAGTCAGCCGGCTGGTGAGGGTAAAATGGACCCAGGAGCCTGAGAGTGGGAGAAGCTTCTGTGTACAAGGCTTGATGGTGGCTAGGAGAATCAGCTTGTATCTAGAAATTGTACCGTGCATACTAAGTTTCAAGAAAAGGGAACATAGTGTGACACTCCTCTATCTATTTTAGTAATTTTGGCAAAAACTGGCCTGGTGGATGATATTAGAACTTGGTTTGTTAGCCACATCTGACAGCCAGATTTACCCAAGGCTTACTGGGTACTTCAAATAGCATTGTCAGGGATGGTTTCCCAAAATGATAATACAGATTGATGGATTTCCCTGACATGTACAAGGAACAAAAAGAGAATGGAATAAATGCAATAAAATGGTCATCCTTACCAACATTTTCCTGCAAAGATTCAGTCTGGATTCCATTTATGCAATCATGTCTTTTAGAACAACTTAAAATCAAAATAACAATATATTTCCTGGGTAATCCCATCAAGTGAGTGATGAGTCAGGGCAGAGGAGGAAGGTTCTTACCCCTCTAGTGAACCAAAATCTTTGTTTGACTTTTCACTCAATTTTATGTTTCTCTTTGAAAAGGTACTAAAACTTGTGATAACTAAAACATTTCCAGATGTCTGAATTCTTTTCTATTTGCATGTTTCCCTTCCCGGGACAGAAGGATCAGAGGCAGTGGCCAAAGGGAGAGGTAATGATGGGAGGCTCCTCTCCATGGAGGGGAGTGAGTAGAGAGGGGCAGTTTCCTTCTATTCTTGCTGCGATGACTGTTCCTGAGGGACTGTTTCATTGTTGTTGGTTGTTTGTTTCCTTGTTACGTTTTTTTAGCTCTTTTACTGAAGGTCTTGGTTTGGTGTCTCCTATGGGGTGGTGATGACCTAAGAATTGTAACAACTGGGAGTATCCCTAAGAGACCTGAGATCTGAAGCTAGATCTTATTAAATCAGAGGCTTGGCCTCCTCAGTTACCATTATGTCCTTTCCTACCTCCCCTTTGCTCCTTTGTTTCCTGATACCTCACTCTGAAAATTCCAAATAATTACATACAGAATCCTGGACAATCATCAGATTCGAAGTTAGGATATACAAAGCTAGGATGTAATGAGAAACAGATGACCCAATGACTATACAATTAGCAACATTAGCTAAAATCTGCAAAATGGGTTTTTTTGTTTTTCTTTTTGTTTGTTTTTTTTTTTGTTTTGTTTTGTTTTTTACCAATGACTTCCTATATCCCTGACTTCTTGATTTGGGTTTGCTGGTGGGAAAATAATTCTACTTGGATTTAGACAACCAAGAGACTATATTGGGGGAAATTACAGAAGCAGAGAATAGAGAAATATGACTTTTCATGTTATTCCTTAGAACTAGAAGGCATTTGGGGCCATTTCTATAACAAGATGCCTTTTATTTAACCATCATAAAGAAGCTGGCTCTGGAACCACACCATGTCATCTAGTAATAGCATGGAGATGGAGGGTGATAAAGAAAAAGAGAGAGTCGTGATTAATTTTCCCTGATCCAGTAGGACAGAGACCCAGGCAAGAGAGAGAACTGTCCTGACAGAATCCTTCAGACAGAATAAAAGGGAGAAAGAAACAAGGAGAGATGGATTATAAGAATGCCTACCTCAGAACTGCATTCCCAGCAGAGGGACACAACAGCGGACATGAGCCTTCAGTCAAAGCGATTGCCTTCTTTATCACATTCCCAGGTATTTTCGGTCACATCACTGTAGCATCATGGTTATATGTGGTTTTGTGCGCATTCAAAAGGCACTGAAAGATGAGTATATCTGTGTTTGTTGCTGGACACAAAAGTGAACAAGAGACCATCCTGCCCTCAAAGAGTTCACAGTCCACTCGGGTAAGTTGGTATTTTAAACGGGAAGCAGATTCCCGCTGATGTGATCATTGCTATAGTGGAGTTCTTTAAAGGTGAACTAGGGGGAGTCTAGGAGGAGAAGAGGTAGAGATATAAGTATACCTAACTAGAGTATATAACAAAAAATAATGCAACATTTAAAGTGAGATCAATAGCTATATACCATCTAGGAATTAATCTACCAAGATTTACTAAAGTCCTTTGTGGAGAAATGTCCATAAGTCTATTAGCAGATCTAAAAGAAAACCCTGATAAATATTTATGACTAGGAGGTCTTACTAGTGGAAAGATTCAATTGAAAACCACCAAATTAATCCATAAATTTAGTGACATTCTAAGCACAATTCTAGCAGGATATCGGGGGATAGGCAGAGGCTTTGACAAGCTCATTTTAAATTTTATGTGAAAGGATAAGTTCTATGTTACATCCCACCAGATATTAAGATACTCTGTAATATCAGAGTAATAAATAAAAGATGTGTTATTGGCCATGGTGCATACTTATAGACCACCAGATGTATAATTAGGTTATCAAATAGGCTGAACTTGGTAGGATACCATCGGGAAACAGCTGTATTTCTCTCTCATCTTTGCCTTCAGACACACTCTATTATCTCTCATTCTGGCCCCCTGATGTCACAAAAAGGTCCCCACCTTCTGGTAATTTCACTCATGGCTCAGATATTAAGAAGGTATATCAGTTGTGGTACATATTAATTAAAAAGTCTATTTCATATACAATCAGCTCTTCCTCCTTTCCCAACTAATTCAGATCTGGGAAACTCAAGCCTGAGAATCCACATGACTCAGAGAAAAGTTTACAGTTACACCATCCCTAGGGGATAAGCAACTGAAATGTGGTGTCAGGAGAGGACGAGATCTACACCCAGCCCCATGGAACAAGCTTGCAAACCTTGCTATCAGCAAAAAGGTACAAACAGATTTAGGTTTTGTGTTTGTTTTTCTTTTTTAAGATTTTACTTATTTATTTGAGAGAGTAAGAAAGAGAGAGAAAGCAGAGCGGGTTAGGGGCAGGGGTAGAAAGAGAAGCAGATTCCCCACTGAGCCGGGAGCGTGATGCGGGGCTTGGTCCCAGAACCCTGAGATCATGACCTGAGCTGAAGACAGACATTTAACTGACTAAGCCCCCCAGGTGTCCCAGATTTAGGTTTATACACAATACCACTTCTGCACCTTAATAATATATTCATGAAAAGAAAAGAGACTGCCTGATTGGGGACTGTGTGAGGGGGAACGGCATGGCTGAGGAATAAAGAGGAAAAGTAATCAAGTAAACCAGAGAGGGCTTTGTGCAGACTAGTGATAATGGGGGGCCATGAAATAAGGGACAAGATAAACACAGCTCTGGGAGGGTAAGGACTGGTGCCGGTCTGAGACAGGGAACCAAAAGGGGAAAGTGGGCACATGAGGAGGGGAGAGGCACTGGAGCAAGGGAATGGTGTGTGTTGTCACTGAGGCTGTCAGGATGTGCCAGGTGCCTGGGGTGGGAGGTGGGAGCCAGTCGCCCCGCACTGTATGCGGGGTGTATCCCCCCCCACAGGTAATAGAGAGAAAAGGCTGACTCAAGAGTGTATGTGTAAGTGAAACTTCTCCCTGTGGGCTGGTCACGGCATCTCCTGGTGGGAGGGACACCTGTGTGGTATTTATAAATATCTACTTATTATGGCAATTATTTAGCTCTCAGGAAACTCTCTTTAGTCCTAATTCTCAAGGACTTACAATGAATATTAACATCAGACTGCAGTGGACCAGGGGAGCATCCCAGAAGGCCTGAGCTGATTTCCTCGTGTCAGTGTAAACTGTATCCCAAACTTCTGTGATCTCCAGCCCCCCTCTTTTTTTCTCAAATGTTTCATGGGATCACTCTGCTTTAGAATCACCTTTGGTAAATATTGGACCTCATGAGGTTTCCCAAGCACTTTGTGAAAAGACCCTTTCTTTTCTGACCTCATCTCTTCTACTGGCGTTCTGCCAAGCATCTGAGGATATCCTCTTGTCTCTGGCTTCCCCTTCTTCTGACTCACACTGCCCATTCTTCATCTTCTAGATGACCTTACCGTGGACACCTTCATTCACCCCATCAGCCCCATCTTGTCCTTGCCACCCTGGTTTTGGTTGATCCTCTGAGCTTTCCTTAGCGTTCTCTGCCTTCTCCCTCATGGCTCCTGTTACTGACTCTGCTCTCAGAAGTGGTTCACCCACTGACATGATTATAAAACAAGAGGCAATGAATTCCAAAGCAATTTTCAAAGAATGGCAAGGATGCCCACATAGGCAAATTTGTTAAAGATGTAAAATAAAGAGATAATAAGGGATATGGCTCATCTGAAGGGTTTAACAACAGATGAGGGTTAACCTCACTTCTAAAGGGGTTGCTACAGTAGCTCTGGAGTGACCAGCCTGGACGATTACGAGGCTCATTGGCCCGGACACAGTTATATGGGTTGTAATTCACTGCCTCTTACCAGCTGAGTGATCTTGGATAAGTCATTGATCTCTATGAGCCATAAATGCTCACTTACACCCCTTCCTGTCCTCAAAGTCAATGACTCTTCAGTGTTTTAAGTCCTCAGGTCCTTTTTGGTTTTGAGGATCAGCTTTTTTTTCTTCTTTTTCTTCTTTTTTTTTTTTTTAATTGGGAGAACTGACACAAGAATGACAATTCTACCTTTCATCAGTTTAGAACATTTAAAAAATTGCAATCTATGACATTAATATTTTATTAAATAAAGGATACTTTAACATCTATACCAAATTAAGTAGAAAAACTTACTTTAATAAAAGGGCATGGGTAAGTATGTAGGTAAATAGAGACAAAACTCCTATGTGCTAATTCTATTTTTTTATTTTTCATTTTTTTGTTAAGTTTGCTGCAGTATAGTAGAAAAGCTTCCTAGCTGAGGGTGAGTGGGGAATTAGAAGATGATGGTGGTGTTGAGGGCAGGAGCCTAATCCCAGGGCACCTCATCAAGAGCCAGGAAAGGGTCGGAGGCCTTGTTTACTGACCCCAGTGGGAGACTGGAATCTCTTTCTCCTTGAGGCACTCCTCAGGTGAGTAGGAATTGTTTTCTAAACATCATCGTGAAACCAGGATACACTTTCCTACTCATTAAACTTCTCATATGAGTTTAATACATTTATTTACAAAACCTTTAAGTAATGCTTTGTAGTACTTTCCATGGTATACTAAAACACAGCAGTCTATGGTGATTCAGGAAGCAATGATGATTTGTATCAATTTAATTGTCTCTTTTGATACTTGATATCCACAGCAAACATCTTGTTCTACTTTGTTCTCGGTGGCTAGTGTTACTATATACATCCCACATGGGAGTAAGGGTTGTGGGTGAATGAATGAAGGAAAAAGCATTCAGACTAATCTCTTGGGACATAAATAGTGAAGGAATGAATCACAAGAGATTTGAAAGGTTTCACTTGGTTTGGAGAAGAATCACATCTGGCAAGGGACGGGATGGGGTTGGTGGAGAATCTTCAAAATCTTTGATTCCCACAAAATTTTAAGGCACTTGGCTTTCCCTTGAGAATTTTGATACATTAGGTGAAGATGAGAAAGTTGATTTTTTTTCATGTATATAATACACAGTCTTGATTTGGGGAGTTGAGTGGCTATCTTGATTTTGAACTTGTTTACTGCTGGGAAATAATGGTTTCCTGTTTTTGACAAGGGAGTAACATCAAAAAAGGTTTACAAATGAAAATTAAAAGGTTTCTTGGACAGCAAATACACCAGCAGTCGTTTGGAAACCCATCCTAAGTGAATCTGAAAACAGTAACTATCCCCTGAAAGGCACATGAGCTTGGTAACTAATGTGAAAATTGTTTAATAAATGGCAATTTAGTCTAAATACAGCCTTTTAATGAAGGGTAGGAATGTCCTCTAATAGCCAGCTCTGTTCATTTTATTTTCAGCTTTTATGGTGGTACAAAGCATGAGGATAGACGGTTTCCCTATGTCGGTCTTAACACAAGTCTCTGGGTCTCTCTAGAAAAGGTCTAATTTAGTGGGAAGATAAATGCTAACATTGGTTTGAATTTCAGGTGTTTGATGCATCTTTGTATATACTCAATTATGAATTTAGGGTTTGTGAGAGGCCCTTCTGAGGCTTCGGGGATGAACAAGACACAGCCTTTCACCTCTTGAAGTTCATGGTCTAGTGCAAGGGTCAGCAAATGTTTTTGTAATGGACCAGATAGTGAATAGTTTAGATTTATGGGCATAAGCTCTTCAGCATAATTACTCAACTCTGCATTGTACTGTGGAAACAACCATAGGATAACACGCAAGCAAAGTCATGGCTTGTTCCAATAAAACTTTATTCACAAAAATATGTAGAATGCAGGATTTGGTTTATGAATTACAGTTTACTAACTCCTGGACTAGTGATAAAAATAACCTATAGGAATAGGCAGTTATACCAGAGGGTAAGCTGTTTTGTAACTAAACTGTTTTGTGAACTCAAAGAAAAGGGTCAATTCTGTCTGGGAGAAATACGGGGAGTGCATTCACGAGTAAATGATACTGTGTGGGGTCTTTAAAGATGAGCAAGCCTGGGCCAGTGAATAAATGACTGTTTCTTTATTTCCTTTCTTAGCAGAAAATTCTCAAGTTTTTTCATAACAAATGATTTTGGATTATAACTTTTTATTGTATAAATGTCTTAAAAAGAAAAAGTTTATTCTGTGAAAATGAAAAGCAGAAACCTTATTTAAAATGGAGTTGGGAAGCCCTAACTGGGAAGCTGTCACAAACGTTCTGTCTTATCTTACTTCCCTCTTGGGCAAGAAGATGTTCAGTTTACCACCTCAGCAGGGAAAAGGAAGATTTTCTCCTTGCCCAGCAACAGGCCAGCCAATGAGAAACTGCTGCAACTCAGCCAATGAGAAACCATTACCACACTGAACTCTTGCTTTCCTCCAATAGACTTTGGTTCAGAGAAGCTCCTCCCACCTTCTTCCTGTTCTCTATAAAGCAATGTTCCTCTCTTTTGTTCTTTGGACTTACCCATGGTATTCCATAAACTGTGTGTCTCAATTTGCAGTTCCCTTGCTATTTGCACATAAACTCATTTTGCTCATAAAATGATCATCTATTTTATTTTTCTTTTTTTTAA
Organism: Mellivora capensis; assembly: GCA_004024625.1. NCBI lineage: Eukaryota > Metazoa > Chordata > Mammalia > Carnivora > Mustelidae > Mellivora > Mellivora capensis. Next base: position 233,764 of record PISX010000719.1, on the reverse strand, counting down.
TATTTTATTTATTTGACAGAGAGAGATCACAAGTAGGCAGAGAGGCGGCGGCAGGGGGGGCAGTCTCCCCACTGAGCAGAGAGCCCGATGTGGGGCTCAATGTGGGGCTTGATCCCAGGACCCCGGGATCATGACCGGAGCCAAAGGCAGAGACTTAACCCACTGAGCCACCCAGGTGCCCCATCTATTTTATTTTTAAAGCTAATAATTCTTTAAGCCAGATTCTTTGCTTGATCAAGTATCAAAAACTGATAAAAGTCTAATAAACAATATCCAAGTGAAGGATCATTCAATTATAGGTGAAAATTCTGCAATCTCAAGTATTTTATTTGATTTGGGAAGGGAGAGATAGAAAAAAACAGAAAATCTAATAACTGGCCTTTAAAAAGATCCAAATGGCCTTCTTTACATGAAAAATAGCCAAATCTTCCAGTTTTGCATGTTCATCAGTTTTCCATTGCTGTATAACAAATTACCACAACTTTAGGAGCTTAAAACAACATGTGTTTATTATCTCCAAAGGACATGTGTCGATTGTCTGTGATGGCCCAGCTGGTTCCATTGTTCAGGGCCTCACAAGACTATAATCAAGGCATGGACTACACTGCATTCTCTTCTGGAAGTTCAGCTGGGGAAGAATTCACACCCAGGCATGTGCAGGTTGTCAGTAGAATTTGTTTCCTTGTGGCTTGAGGACGGGGAGCCCTGGCTTTTTGCAGGTTGTTGGCTACAGTCTACACTTGGTTCCTAGCCACCTCTTGCAGCCCCAAGAGAAAAACCACGTTTTTCTCCAACATGGCCTTCCACTTCATGAAGCCTGCAGGAAAGTCTAGGTGCAGTCTGTTAAGACAGACCCCTGTAAGAATATAACCTACCCATGTGAGTGATATCTCATCACCTTTGCCATATTCTCTTAGATATAAGCAAGTCATAGGTCCTTCCTACACTCAAGAAGAGGTAAGTAAACAACGGTAAACACCAGGGGATGGAAACAATGGGGGTGGCAGGGTGAAGGGGTGCACCTTAGGATCTATCTGCCACAGCATGCCTACTTTTCTGTGTTTGGTTTTCCTTAGGAGCCAAGACTGAATTTGTGAGCAGGTATAGCCAATGACCATTGAGGAGTCAATAAGAACGACCCAGCCTATGTGCCAGAACTTAAGATATGGTCTTTCCTTTGTACAGAAGAGGTTGGTGGTGCTCAGATAGGCTAAATAAATTATGGAGGATACTATAGTCACTTAAGAATTCTGATTTGCTCTGATTTGAACCAGGTCTGGGTAACTTTGAAGACTTCTTTTACTCAGTATAGCACTGTGTCAAGTTAACTGAAGATGGGCCGAACCTCTATAGAAAAGCTCACATAATAATGTTCTGAAGCAGCAAATGTCACACTCAGAGATCCTTACTCACAGAGGACCTAAGGAGATGATGTGAAAAGGCAGTGAAATCTGTAGTCACCATACACAATGAATGTTCACCATGTGTTTGTGAAGTATGAGGAACATCATCCTTGTTAATTGAAGATTGTAGCCCATGACTGAATCTCTCTTCAAGGTTTCTACTTCCAAATAGAAATATGCCAACATGAGTTATTATAAAGTTTTGACATTCATCCAGCTCCCATGACCCATCCTTCTTTTAAAAAGAAAAAAAAAAAAAGTTTGGCTTCATTAGGGAAACATGAATTATTTCAGTCAGGATAGACCAGGCCATACTGTGGTATCAGCTGCAAATGCTCAATGGCTTGCAGCCAATGGCTTAATTCTTTTTTTTTTTTAACAATTTTATTTCTGTATTATTAGAGAGAGAGGGAAAGAGCATGAGAGAGAGAGATCAGGAGAGGAGAAAGGTCAGCAGGAGAAGCAGACTCCTTGTCAAGCAGGGAGCCTGATGTGGGACTCGATCCTAGGACTCCATGATCATGACCTGAGCTGAAGGCAGTCGCCCAACCAACTGAGCCACCCAGGAGCCACAATGGCTTAATTCTTGCTCACACATCATGTTCCTTAAGGTTCAACAGGGCTCTGCTCCTCATCCTTGCATTCTTACTCTGAGCTTCTCCAAACCGGTGGAGTAGTTACTCTCTGGAATACTGCTTGCCACCATGACAGAGGGAAAGAAAGCTCCAGAACATCTTCACTGGCAATAAGTTTTTAGCAGAGAAAAGACACATGACTTTTATGCTCATGACTCCTTCATCAAAAGCAGTCACTTGACCCGCCCAACCACAAGGGGTCCAGTATGTTATGCTGAGCCCACAGGTAGCAAGCTGGGCATATTCTGTGCACTGATGACTAGTGATGTGTTCACCCAGATTCTTGGTCTTCCAATTTGAGAGCTTTTAGACAATGGTTGCCCCCAAACCATTATTTTACAGATAAAGAAGCTAAGGCAGAGGTAAATGATGAGAGAAGAACAAAGTGTTCCTTCTCAGTACTTTGTTGTCATTGTTATTAAATCAAGATTTTAGTGCTACCATAAGCTCTGGAAATTAATCCAGTTGATTTTTTTGTAGCAATATTGTCTGTAATCTGTAATCTAATTTTAGTGCATATCAGAAGGCAAAGAGATGTGATCAGAAGCAATGAAGATAAAGTGCATGGGACGATTTGGGAGTCTAAAAGTCCATTCTTAAAAGAAAGCCCAGTGTATTCACAAAGAACAAGAGTGAAACGTTCCTGTTCAAATCCAAGAAGTACTCCAGATATGGACAGTGTTCACACTGAAAATGGGCATGATGTTGGCATTAGCACTAACACTGAGATGGTTTTGTGAGGCCCTCTCTGGCTTTTGAAATGAAGCTTTTAAATTGCACCAGTTAATAACCACAGACTGAGTCTGAGAGCAATAACATATCCCCTTAATAAAACTTTATGTATGAGTATTTTAATGAATTGTTTCAGTATACATAACTTTCAAAGAGAGCCAAGTTAGTGGTTGAAAACAGAATAGGTTTCAGTCCTTACTAAGAAACTCAATCCTAACAACTGGTATACAAGAATTAAAATGAAGAAAAGGGCCTGTCTTACACACTAGAATTTTTGGAAGCCATTCTTTTACACACTACGATTTAGAATTTCCAGGCATCTGTCTGTTGCTAGAATACCTACACACTTTGTGGAAGCTTTATTTGAAAATGCTGTGTACCTTGTCTAAAGGGCCAGCTGGGATGCCAGAAATAGTATCGGCTCTATTTATGTCTTTGGAGTAATTACAGTGGAATTTAAAGACTTAGTTTATAGATCCAAGAAGAAGATCTTCTGTGTACACTAAAAGGATGAATCCTTTCCAGACGACTTCTCATTTGGCTGAAGAAGAGCTTGAGGAAGCATTTCATAACGTCAGCCAAAGTCGTTTTTAGCAAGACCTGGGTGGGATTCTTGCTGTTGATATCCAAATTTAAAAAAGCCTTGATTTTAATCTATCCAAGGTTACTTTGTTGTAGTTATGAAACCATGAATCAATTTTAAAGCTTTCAGGGATGAAAGGAGATATTGAGACAAGTGCCTGCTATCTTTTGTTGAATGGGGGGAAAATATGTTAACCAATTTCCTGATGGCTTTGCCTGGTGGACTTGACTTTTGTTTAGCTAATGTCTTTTTTGGAATGCATCTCTGTTTTTTCCTATTCATGCCCTGCCTCTTACCAAAGGCCAGCATGTGTATGTGTTCAAGGAGAAAGATGCAGTGTGTGTGGTCAGCCTGCTTGTCTTCCACTCACAGGGTGTAAGCGGGACTCTGCTCAGAGACGGAAGGCTTAATGCCAGTGAAGATGACCCAAGTACCTTGAGGGGGATTACAGGACTGGGCGCCTTCTGGATGAAGGATGAAAGACGGTTCACATAGAGAATCGGTCGTGCCACCCTCACCCCTGCTTTAACTATGAGAATAATAATCCATTCCTTCAAAATGAGTCCCAGTCCACAACAGAACTTTGAGAGCATCCATTTGCATCCGCCTCCAGAGAGACCAGGAGAAACTTCATGGGCTGCGCAATCCATCCGACCTCTTAAATGTCCGTGTGTCTTCAAGAGGTCCGCTTATTATTATAAGCAGTAATGATAGTGATTTAAACATTTTGCTTGCTTACTTGTTGTCAGACACCTTATGTGGTTCCACAAACGTCAAGGATGAATAAGCTAATCAGAATCTGTTCTCATGGAACACACTTTATACTGCCCCAACATTGTCTTAATCCTTAAGACAAAACTTTAATACTGGGATTCAAAGCCCCATCTTACTGATGGAAGAACTGAGTCAAAGGGTTTGAGTGTCTTTCCTAAGGTCATAAAGCAAGAGAGTGATCAAGATTCAAACCCAAAGGTGTCATCCAATTGCCTGGCCACCCATTTTTTTCTTTCCGACAGACTTCCTCTACAACACAGAATCAGATGCTTTTGGAAATGTTCGGGCCAAAATGATCATGGCCCATTTTGTGGAAATTGAGCTCTTCCACACTCGGTATGCTTTTTTGTTCTACTGTTGATCTAGTTGAGTAAGGTAATAAATACACTTCCCCAAATGCCCTTCCTTCTATTGTTCTGGGCTAGAGCTGACTAGAATAGAAGGTTGTGTGAAATCTGGGAGGCAGAGATGAAGCAGGAGCCATTACACTCTGAAGGACTTTTACGGTTGGATATGGAAAAGAGATATGCAGACGTACCTGGGGATGGGGGGGGAGGCAGGGTCCAGCTTGACCTTGTTCTCCTCTATTCCCTGGAGAGGTCTCCCTCCAGACTTCATGCTGACAAGCAGAGGCTGTGGCCATGTTTGATGCTTGCCTTGGACTCCCTGAGGTGGAAGTTACATGGGGATCGTAGCTCCCTAGACTTTTCAGCAGGTAGTCCCTTCATGAAAGGATCTGCTTGGCTTCTCAGATTTCCTTGTAAAGTCCCAACTACCTCCCCATGCCGGTGATTCTGATGAGCTGGTGAGGACTTCCTTTATGATTGCCCAACAGATTCTCCCAGATCTTCTTTTCCCAACTCTTCCCACAGTTAGCTAAGATCATTTCCAGTAAAATTCCTTCTTGCATAACTCTGACTGTGGTTCTTCTTCCCTTCACGTGATGGGGCAGACCCAGTGTTAGCTGAGAGAAAACTCCGGCCTGACTTCCAGCTACTCTCTCAGCTTAATCTCATTTGAAGGCGACTGTTCTTGGTTCAGGTAAATCCTGGAGCCACTTCAATTTTCACAAAAGTGTGCCACATCTGTTGTCAGCACAAGTGATCACGAGTCTGTCATCCATCAGGAACAAAAGCCTGAAATCTTTGCAGACAATCTTACACTAGTTTGCTACCCAACTTTTATTAGAAGTTGTATGAAGGAACTTAATTCGTAAAGGTTTACCTTCCTGTGGAGACTTTTAAACTGGGGATTTTAGTTCATAGATAATCGCGTTGGCCTCAGGAGGGTATTCAATATGTTAGAATCAGTTACTAGTATTTAAAAATTGGGAGACTCCATTGAAAAGTCTGGATCTCTCATTTCTTTTTTTAAAAATGGAAAGATCCTAAGGCCTCGGGCCCACATTCCTAAATTGCAATACACACATCGTTTTTGTTACTTGTCTGACTCATCAGGTGTTAGAACTGGTGACCCTCCAGACAGTCTAGGTTTTACCACTTGGAACAAGGGTCATCGACAGATACAAGGAGGTGTGCTGTAAGAAAAAGCTATGAAAAATCTCCACTGATTTGTTCCAAAGATGTTGAGGATGTTGTGACTTTATAGCTAACATCCAGGGGCCACATTTGGAACAAGACAGGGCATCCTTTGAGTTTCACGTCCAACCTGTGACCATTCTTCTCCAAGTTTCATTAGCCTGAGACAGCACAGCGAAGGGGCGAGTCTTCTCACTGGCTCTCTGAAGGCCTACCCTGCAGGTGGCTGGACCCATGGGCCGCCTGCCCCCATCCCCCGGCCCGCGTCCTGCTGGCACGGGAGTCCAGAGCTTTGCACCGCTCACCGCCCTGTTGATGCTAGAGCGTGGTCTGTCTTGCAGGTTTAGGTTCCAGGCTTGGCTGCAGGGCTGGAGTGTTCCCTCCCATAAATGTATGATTTGCAATACTGTTGACTTTTGTTTAGCTTTCCTGTTTGTCATAGCTTGCAATGCTGCCTTTCGGTTAAGAATATTTGGCAACTCTGTGGAAACAGGCTGGCTGCCTGAAATCAAGAATTTAAAAGTTTAATTTAGGTTGATTATTCTCTAAAGAAAAAAAGGGAGATGCTTTTCAGCATAAATTTTCACTTCCTCATTGTGGAAGATCTTTTTATCGGCTGACTTAATAGAGTTATCTGTGAAGGATGTGAGATCTTCAAATAGACGTAGGAATGGTTATAAGTGAAAGATATATGTATATATATAAACAGTGTCTGGCACAAAGTTGGAACACAATAAATATTAGCTATTATTGCTGTATTTAACAAGATAAATTATGTAAGTGATTATGTTTCCTGTTTTACTTTGGCTTCCAGGAAGCTCCAAAGCAAATTTATGGCTCACTTACAATTACCTTGTAGGAATTATAGGTATGCCTAACGACTGAATCTTTTCACCCATGTGATTTCTCTAACACAGCTTCCTGATTCTGATTATTTATTCCCTTTTCTCCATTAAACTCTCTTTTTTTTTTTTTTGTATTTTGTAATCCATGATAGAGATAAATGGAACGATTCTAATCTTTATTACCTAAAACCACATTTAGAGCTCCAGTCTCAGAACAGGTCTATGTACCCTTAATCTCTGAAAAAGTCCAATTCAATTAGCATCAGGGCCATTTTTTTCTACTACAGAGACTTAAATATCATTTTAGCATTAGAAAAATAGTATGTCCTTAAAGATAAAATCAAAACTTCATAGCCTGGTATCGGCACCTTCCTCACGGTGACTTTGCCCTGTTTCTGCAGTTCTGTGGCTTTTTAGTGAAATTTCCCCTCTAGCCAGCTTGGACTGTTGAGATTTAGCTGTTTCACATCATGCAGCAAAGTGCAGGTCATAGTCAGCAAAATTAACAAAGGGCCAAATCCTTGGGAAAGGCACCATGCCCGACAGCCCTCCTGCATTTCCATAGCCCTGGTATATGGAGGGCTCTGGGTTTTCTTGCTTTAGACATCTTTTGGGGACAAACGTGGGCAGTGGAGTTATTTTTCCAAATAAAAAAGAGAAAGTTTGGAAAGAGGGAAAAAAAGACTAAATTCATTCTGGCTCTGTTTCTTATAAACAACACAAAGCCTGGTTAAGCTCTTTGCTGACCCAGGAGCACATCTGCATGGAAGTGTTTTGTTTTTCTTTTTTACAGTAAGGTTAATTTCCAAGCCTAGTGATTTCCTGACCTTCTTTCAGGATGCTTCCCTTTTACCTCTGGATAATCTTAGTCCCCCACTAACTTCCCCTCCCTTCACTCTTTCTTTCATTTTATTGATTCTACAAATATTTGTTGAGCCTTTTTATGGGCCAGGCATAATGATAGGCATTGGGGAGGGGGTAAAGAACAAAACAAATAAGTACTTGCCTTATGAGCGAGGGGAGAGCAAGAGCCAAACCAATCCCTTAAAAAAAGAAAAATTATAAGTTCAGATAGCCATAAGAATCATGTAGAAATCTATATAAAAGTCTAACTGTTCTGTAAATAAATGCATAACATTAAATGGAGACATTTAAGCCTAAGGTTAGAGAAAGGGTTAGGGGATGAGCATGTTGGGAATATGTGTGGTCCTGAAGGTGTCTCTGAGGAAATAACATTTTGGAAGAGGAAAAGGAAGAAATAAAAAGATAAGTCCCAATCAGAGTGTTAGAGCACATTTTTTTGAGATTAAAAAAGTTCCTACAAGAGTACCTGTTTACATACATTTTATATTATATATTATATGTGAAGATAAGATAAAGAATATGTAATATGTAATACATAATATTTGTGTCACATATATGTCATTTACACAGATCATACAGTCAAAAAGACAAATTTTAAGCTATTTATTCTCTTATCTTAATCTTCTATGTTTATGAAAATTATATGGGATACAAATCTATCATTTAAGGACATAAAGTGCTATTTTCTAAAAAAAAAAAAAAAAACCATTTTGAATGTCTAAGAGGTAGCAAGATCAGCATATGTGTCCTTCAAGAACATGAGCAGTGGAGAGACTAGGGGACACAAGACAGAAAGATCCCTTTGACATGGGGACTGTATGGGGGGAGTATGCTTTTGTAGAGGAAGAGAAAAAAGAGGTCACTGGCAACCTGGTATGTCAGGGAAAGCTTCCTGGGAGTGGGGATGCAAGATCCCAATCTGAAGGATGATGAAATTGAAGCAAGAGAAGGGGGAATAGCATGAGAAGAGACAGAGAATTAAGCAGTAGTGTGGATATGTGAGAGTAAAGGTGGAGATGGGTCGGCAAATATGGAACTGGATGCTGTTGGCAAACAGATAATAGCTAAATCCAGATGGATGGTAGTGCCAAGAGTGCTAGAGAAAATCTGGTGGAAAACAGAAAATCTAGATGAAAGAATAGGCTACCATCTACATGGTAAAGCAGGAGATTCCCAAGAATGGGACAGAGAGGGAGCCGTCATTGTGGCCCAGGGAGGGTACTCAACACTGGCAAGTGATTCCATTTGGAATCAATGTTCCATAGTATTAGTGGTGGCCAGGAGGCCCAGCAAGAGAAGCACTGATGTGCTATCATTGCATTCAGAAAGATCTTTGGAGACATTCCCAAAAGCAGTAGGGGCTGAAGAATGAATCCTTTTGAGGGGGGTGTAAAAGGAAAGGATGAGCCCATGGATGAAGAGCCTTGCATGAGTTTTATAAGAGGTCTCACTGCAAAGGTTAGGATGCCAGAGGGACCACTCACAGAGCTCACATGATTCCAGGGAGGGTTTTTTTTTTTTTTTTTTTTTTTTTTTTTTCTGCTGTGGTTGTTTTGTCTTTCAAGGGAGCAAAGATTTAAACATTTATTTAGGTCAAGGGAAAGAAGCCAAAACAGAAGGGACAGTTGAAGATAAACAGTAAATATTACATTTGATTGATCATGGTCTTGAAGGAAAACAGATGAGATCAAGGGTAATACTGAAGCTGTTGGCATCGAACACAAACAGGACATCTTACTCTCTGACCATGGATACAAAAAGGCAGGGAAAGGACAGATGAAGTTGAATTTCTGCATGGCCAGGATGGACAGGAGGCTGAGACAGTTCATACCTGATGGCGTGAATGTAGGAAATAAGACCAGGTGTTCAAGAAAAGGCTGTGGGGTCACATAAAAGACTCAGGAGTGGTGAAAATGAGAAAGAGACCCAGGGACAACAAGAATGGGAACCCACTCAGGCCAGATTCAAGGACTGGTGAACAAACTTGAAGGTGTCCCACCTGAAACTGAATACTATTGATGAGGTGAGTGAGGAGGTGATCTTCTCTATTATGTGATTCTCTTCAACTGAATGCAGTAATTTAGGAATAGGAAAGAGGAGATGAAACATGGGTCTGAAGTTTTTTTTCTGGAAGATATAACAGGAATTGGGAAGGGGTCTGAAACTATATCTGAAAGATATAACAGGCAGAGCATGAGGTGGGGGGAGAGGGTGAGGTTCAGCAGGTGAGTAAAACAATGGTTCTGGATGTTACCACTTCACCTGGAATGGATCAGGACAGAAAGAATACTGCAGTAGACAGTCAATGAGAAGAGAAATATACTAACTGAGGTTCCCTATGAGAGAGAGAACAATATAACAGGAGGAAAAGAACACCAAAAATTTATGATGTACTTGAGAATGAAAACAGGCATTGTAGTCCTAATATTTCACATGTTTCCATAAATATTGCTTAAACTAAATCAGTTAAGTTGGGAACTCACCAAGGACCAAAGACATTGTGCTGATTATTCAGATATATGCATTATCTAATACTGGGGGCAAGTGGTGAATTTTTAGGTCCAAACTATGCTAGCTAAAGACCGATTCTAGGGTGAATTGTTTATTCTACTGTCCTTCTAATCATGAAAAGATATGACCAGTAAGACTGCAGGATACTTCAAATGTGCATGTGAGTCCTTCTAGTAAGAAAAGATAGTTTTATCAAAATAAAACTTTGGAGGGAGATTTCTTTTTACAGGTGCTCATAGCCTGTGGGTGAAATTTTCATAATCAAGTAGGACCACACATTTGAGGGACTGATTACTCTTAAGAGGCAGGAGTTCTTGAGGAGGATGCCAGCTTGCTGCTGTGGCTCAAATCCTTTGCAGAGCAGTAGAGAACATGGCACAAGGATGATGATAAGCCCCTTTGGCTTTATTTCACAGCTTTCTAGACTTTAGGGTTTTCATTTTTTGTGAAGATAGTAAATACACACCAATGTATATTTATCATTTGTTAATTTCTTAAACTTTAGAGGATACATTTAACTCTGTTAAATACATTAACATTTAAATGAGGACACATTTAAAAGAGGATACATTTATCCTCTTAAACTTTAAAGGATACATTTAATTTTGTACACTGTGGAAAGAAAGTAAACAAGAAATTATGGAGCAAGATGACAGAAAAGTTTCTACCATTTTTCCCCCTTAACAAACACTGATTTTGACAATTGTCCAAAGAAAAGAGTACCTCTGTGAAAGTCCAGGAGTCCATCAGAGAAGTTTCTGCACATGGTTGGAGTGAAAACATCCAAAATTAGATCCACTGAAGAGGGTAAGAGAACAGTTTCACCAGACTGACATCATCCCTCGCCCAGGGTGGTAGAACTCAGTGCCAAGAGACTCTCTTGGCCTATGATTTGTCCCATGGAGGAACAGGAGAGTGCAGGAGTGAGTGCCTGCCCCTCTTCTGCAGCTGTCCTGGATGCTTCCAAGGAGACCCACTTCTTTCCTCTGCCATCTAGAATACCAAGGTTAGCTGTATGACTGAGGGGTGTGTAGGAGCAGAGAAAGTACCAGCCAGGGCTCAGACATATCAAAGAGAGGTGGATCCTAGAGATGACTTCACAGACTCCATCAGGAAAGCTTCCATGAGCTGCTGGAGGATGCTTTGCCTGTAGGTCTACCCAGCTGACCCACAGGTAACCTCTGAAACCTCCCCCACACTACCCCCACTCCATGGCTGGCTCCCTGCCCACTCCCCCAGCAGTGATGAGTGCCAGCCTTTGCAGGTAACTTCTGAGCATGCACAGAAAGCCAGCCTGGCTCCACAGGATTGAGAGAAAGCACAGGAACTTGAGCACTCTATACCACACTAAGGAAAGAAAATGGGAAGATGTCAACACCTGGCCTGGCTTTGTAGAATCAATAGAAGGCATGAAATCTTAATAAGGGTGCCCCAAGAAGGAACAAGAAGTGTGCAGCAGGCATATCCATAGAAAAGGCCTGAGAAATCCTCAGAATCCCTAACTGGGATGACAGAAGTTATTCTTGCCCTTCCCCCCGGCCCCCAGTCAGTCAGTCAAAAATGGAGGGTATGATTGCGTCTTCACATACAAAGACAACAACAGAGGACTTAAAGGAATGTGAAAAAATCAAGGACACAGGATACTGCCAAAGGAATTTTCCAGTAACCAAGCCCAAAGAAAAGGAAAACTGCAACTTACCCAGAAAAAATTCAAAGTAGTTGTCGTGAAGAAGCTCAGCAAGCTGTAGGAAAACACAAAAGGACAATTCAATACATTCAGGAAAAACACTACATGAACAAAATGAGAAGTTTAATAGAGAGATAGAAATCACAAAAGAAGGAACCAGATAGAAATTCTGTTGCTGCAGAATAAAGTGAATGGAATGAAAAATGCCACCAAGAGCCTCATCATCAGCATACATGATCAAGCAGAAAAAAGAATCTGTGAACTTGAAGAGAGATGATTTCAAATCACCCAGTCAGAGAACAAATAAAAACAGAATGACAAAGAGTGAAAAAAGCCCAGATGAATTTTAGGATACCCTTAGGACAAACAATTTATGCATTATTGGAGACCCAGAAAAGATCAGTGAGAGAAAGGAACAGAAAACTTATTTTCTGAGAACTTCCCAAATCTTGGGTGAGTTTTGACATCCACATTCTATTAAGATCATAGGCTCCCAGACAGATTCAACCCAGATATCTTCTCCAAGACACATTAGGATAGAATTGTCTAAAATCAAAGACAAAGAGGTAATTTTAAAAGCAGCAGGGAAGAAAAAGTTCCTCACATGCAAGGGAACCCCCATGTCAGCATATTTCTCAGAAACCTTGCCAGTCAGAGGAGAGGGGGTGATACATTCAAGATGCTGAGAGGAAAAAAACAACTGCCAACCAGGAAGAATTTACCTGACAAAACTGCCATTTCTCTTTGGAAAGGGAGAGCTAAAGATTCCCACACAAACAGAAGCCGAGGAAGTTTATTACCACTAGATTGGCCTTATGTAAGAAATGCCAACAAGAATTGTGTAAGCCAAAATGAGAGGACACTACTTAACAACATGAAAACACAGGAAAATATAAAACACGTTGGTAAGATAAGCATCAGTCAAATTCAAACTACTCTAATACTGTGACATAGTGGTGTGCTAATCCTTAACTCTAGTACAAGGGTTAAAGGAAAAGAGCATGAAAAATAACGGTAACTCCAGGAATTTGTTAATTGGTATGCAATATAAAAAGATGTAAACTGTGATATCGAAAACCAAACGTGAGAGGGGAAATAAAAAATAGGGTTTTTGTAGGCAACTGAGGTGACGTGGTTATCAGCTTAACATTCACAGATGTTTTCCACAGGCTTCACGGAAATCACAAAACAAAAACCCACAGCAGACAAGAAGGGAATCAAAGCACGCCGCCTCAGAAAATCATCAGTGCACAAAGGAAGACAGCAAGAGAGGAAGGAGAGAACAAAGGAACCACCAAACATCCTGAAAATAAAATAGCATTAGAAAGTCCTTACCTATTAATAATTAATTTACATGTAAATGGATTAAATTTTTAATTAAAAGATGTGGTGTGGCTGAATGGATAATAAGACAAGAGCCAACTCTATGCTCCCTACAAGAGAGTTACTCAGGTTTAAGGACACACATAGGCCAAATGTGAAGGAATACAAAAACGTATTCCATGAGAATGGAAACCAATAAAGAGCAGGGGTAGCTCTATACATACAACATAAAATAGGCTAAGTCAGAAACTGTGACAAGAGACAAAGAAAGTCATTGTATAATGATAAAGGGGTTGATTTGTCATGACGATGGTAAGTACATGCACATCAGAGAACCTGTGTATTTTAAGCAAATACTAGTAAATCTGAACAGAGAAATAGACAATACAATTAAAGTAGGGACTTCACTACCCCGCTTTCACCAATGTGCAGATCATCCAGACAGAAAATAAATGAGGAAGGATTGGATTTGAATTATATTTTAGACCAAATGGACCTGACAGACATATACAAAACATTTCATCCAACAGCAGCAGAATACACATTCTTCTCAAGTGTGCCCAGAACGTTCTCCAGAACAGATCACATGTTAGGCCACAAAGTCTTAACAAATTTAAGAAGACTGAAATAATACCAGGTTTCTTTTCTGACCACAATGGTATAAAGCCAGATATCAGTAATAGGAGGAAAACTAGGAAATTCACAAATATGTGAGATTAACATTCTCCAATGGATCAAAGAAGAAATTTAAAGGGAAATCCAAAAATATCTTGAGACACAACATACCAAAACTATAGAATGAAGCAAAAGCAGTTCTAAGAGTTCTAACGGTGAGATCCGCCTACATTAAGAAAAAATAAAGTTCTCAAATAAACAATTTAACTTTACATCACAAGAAACCAGAAAAAGAGCTAAGCTTTTAGTTAGTGTATGGAAGGGCATAACAGGAGCAGAAATACATACAATAGAGACTCTAAAGACAACAGAGAATATCAACAAAACTGAGTTGTTCTACCAAAAGAGAAACAAAATTGCCAAACGTTTAATGACATGAACTAAGGCCACAAAAGAGAAGATTCAAATAAATAAAATCAGAAGTGAGAGAGGAGACATCACAACTGATCCTAAAGAAATCAGAAAGGATCATAAGAAACTACTCTGAAACTACTATGCCAACAAATTTGATAATCTAGAGGAAATGGATAAATTCCTAAAGTCAAACCACCTACCAAGACTGAATCATAAAAAATAGAAAATCTGAACAGACTGTTAGTGAGGGAGAAGATTGGCTTAGTAATCAAAAATGCCCCAATGAAGAAAGGTCTGGGACCAAGTGGTTTCAATGGTGAATTCTTCCAAACATTTGAGGAAGAATGAATACCAGTCATTTTCAAACTCTTCCAAAAATTTGAAGGGGAGAAAACACTTCCAAAATCATCTTATGAGGTGAATATTACTCTGGTATCCAACATCAGACAAGGACATTACAAGAGATAATTGTAGGACGGAATACCTCATGAGCATGCATTTGAAAATTTCTCAACAAAATATTAGCAAACTGAATTTAACAGCATAGAAAAAGATCATACACCATGATCAAGTGAGATTTAGCTCAACATCCACAAATCAACAAATGTGATACATCCCTTTAAGAAAAGGAAGGATAAAACTCATATGATCATCCTCATAAATGCAGAAAAACATCTGATGAAAATAGATGTCTTTTCATTATAAAAACTCTCAATAAATTAGGTATAGGTGGAAAGTTAACTCAATGGAATGAAGTCCAGGGTGACAAGCACGCAGATTACATCATCTTCAAGGCGGAGACACTGAATTTTTTTCCTCTAATATCAAAAACAAATTTTTTCCTCTAAGAGGTGTACCCCCTCACCACTTGTATACAACATAGTACTGGAAGGTCTAGCCCCAGCAAATAGAAAGGAAAAAGTAAAATTGTCTGTGTTTGCAGATGACATGATAATATATGTAGAAAACCTTGAAGAATCTAATAAAAAACAAACAACTGTTAGAAAGGATAAAACAAATTCAGTGAAGTTGTAGGAGACAAAATCAATGTGCAACAATTAGTTGCATTTCTATACACTAACAACTAGTTTGAAAAGGAAATTAAGAAAACAATTCCTTTTACAATAGCATCAGAAAGAATAAAATACTTAAGAATAAATTTATCCCGGGGGTAAAAAAAAAAAAATCTGTAAACTGAAAACTATAAAACATTTGATGAAAAAAATAAGAAGACATAGATAAAAGGAAAACTATCCCATCTTAATGGATGGGAAGAATTAATACTGTTAAGACACTCACAGTAATCTGTAGATTCGAAGCAGTCTGTTTCATAAAAGCAGACACATAGATCAGTGGAACAGAATAGAAAGCCCAGGAATAGACCCACACGTATATGGTCAACTGATTCCAACACAGGTGATGAGGGTATACAATCGGACAGTGACGGTCTCTTCAATAAACGGTATTGTGAAAACTGGGTATCCTCGTGAAAGAAATGAAATTGTCTCCTTATCATATAGCATATACAAAAATCAACTCAAAATGGATTAAAAACTTAAAAGTAAGATCTGAACGTGTAAAACTCCTCTAAGAAAAGATGGGGAAAAAGGTCCTTGACATTGGTCTTGGACATGATGGTTTAGATCTGACACCAAAAACAAAAGCAACAAAAGCAAAAATAAACATTTGGGACTATGTTAAACTAAAATCTTTCTGTATAGCAAAGGAGATGATGAACAAAGTGAAAAGGAGAAATGGAATGGGATAAAATATTTGCAAACCATATTATCAGCAAAGGGCTTATTATTCAAAATACTTAAGGAATGCTTACAACTCAACAACAAAAACAAACAAATTAAAAAACACCCAAATAACCCAATTAAGAAATGGGCAAAGGAACAGATTAGACATTTTTCCAAAGAAGACATACAAATTGCTGATGTGTCTATGAAAAGTGCTCCACATCACTAATCATCAGGAAAATGTAAATCGAAACCTTAATAACGTATCACTTCACACCTGTTAGGGTGTCTATTAAAAACACAGGAGATGACAAATGCTAGCAGGGATGTGGAGAAAAGAAAGCCCTCAGATACTGTCGGTGAGAATGTAAATTGATATACCCCCTTATGGAAAACAGTATGGAGGGATCCTCAAAAAATTAAAAATAGAAATATAATATGACCCAGCAATCCCCTTCTGGGTATATATCCAAAGGAAGTGAAATCCCTATCTTGAAGGGGGTATGTGTACTCCCATATTCATTGCAACATTATTCACAATAGCCAAGGTATGAAAACAACCTAAGTGTCTTTCAGCGGATGAATTGATAAAGAAAATCTGGTACCTACAAACAATGGGATATTATTCAGCCTTAAAAAAGAAGGACTGCTTGCTATTTGTGACAACATGGTTGAAACCAGAGGACAGTATGCGGAGTAATATAAGCCAGAAGAAAAAGACAAATGCTGTATGGTCTCACTTACCTGTGGAATCTAAAAAAGCTGAATTCATAGAAACAGAGAGTAGAATGGTGGTCATCAGGGGCTGGGGGTGGGGGAAATGGGAAAGGGAGTTTGATAAAATGGTACAAACTTTCAGTTATAAAATTTGTTTGAGTATCTAATGTTTAGCACGACGACTATAGTTAATAATGCTGTATTGTTTACTTGAAATTTGCTATGAGAAGTCCACCATCTGTGTTCCCACCAAAAAGAAAAAAAAAATGATACATTTGTTAATTAACTTGATTGTGGGAGTCATTTTACCATGTATACATAGATCAAATCATAGTGTTGTAACTTTAAATATATTGCAATTTTATTTGTCAATTATACTTCAGTAAAACCGAGGGGGATTACCTGCAGCGGAAATAAAATGATTTATGGATTTCGATAAAGTCTTTTTACTTGATATCCATGATGGAGGAGCTTGCAAGCTAAAAGGAATATGGAAGCTGGTTCTTACTTATGTGACAAAACCTCACATAGGTTTCATTCCTTCCCAGGTGGATTATAGCCCATTTACTTCTACCCCAGAAGCAATTTGCAATTGGTTGTTGGATTTCTCAATAGCCAAGGGTCTGAAAATACAACCAAATTCCCTCATTATCAGCCCCTGACATGCTTCCCCAGATTCCACGTCAAAACTCTGCTGGTTCGCAGCTAGTTGCGGAACAGGGCTCCTGGATATAGGAACCAAAGTCACTGTAACGTTCTTCCTCCGCAAGCACAAGCAACCCCAAACAATACTGGGGAGTCTCAAACTCCTTAAACTATTTTCTAAAATGTTTTCTACTCCACTAAATAGAAAACATTCTCTTCCATTTACTTTTCCTCTTAATTTTTTTTAAACCCAAGGGTATTTCAAAAGAAAATGCTATCCATATGTTTTTGATTCATTTACACTTAAATCATTAAAAGCCTGTTTTGTAAGAGCTTTTTGATGTCCAGAAAGTTTTTTTCTGAGGCCTTTTTATAAGTCATTTAAAGCTGGTCTTCCTTTCCTTTTCCTCCTGCTCTGTCCCTAACTTGCAAAAGGAAAAAAAAAAAAGAAAAAGGCAAAACAGAAAGTTGAATTTTGCTGGGAGCAGATGATTTTTAACCTCAAGGGATAGGGTCTAGTTAAAACTTAAGCTCACAAATACCAGTTTATTTCTGAACTAGGACATGTTCACACTCGTGCTCAAAAACTAAGACCCCAGGTAGTCAAATGTAATGTCTTTGCCATGATCATGCAAATTCACGATATGATGACCCTTTTCGTTGGCCATCTTTCTTCCAAAAGAAGCGACGCTCTTCAAGGTCGATTTATCATCCCTTCACCCCACACAATTCACAGTGCACACATCACACGTCACGTGGCCCTCGCTCCTCTTCCCCAGGCTTCCAAGGACACGCTCCCCGTGGAGCCCGTCAGGTGTTCTTGTTAGTGCCTTCCTGGATATATGCTCCCAACTCAGCCTGACTCCCTCATCTAGACGCTGCAGGTGTGCCTCCGAGGCACAGGAAGGCAGAAAGGAATATCGCGCAGACTGTTGGGGGTCTCTGCATTATTTCCTTACCGACTGAGAAGAGTCCAGTTTGGGAAGAGTTGATCACGTGGAGAATGGGATTTGTTTAAAAGCCTTGCTCTTCAGGGTTAGAGGCCAGTGCCGAGTGAGGCTTTCAGACCGGGCTTTCTCTCGTATCCTTCCCTACTAACTAACGTTGGTCATCTAGTATTGAGTCCTTTTGCCCTTTCAGAAGATACCACACTATGGGCCCGAAAAGCTAATGAGTTTTTTTTTCTCCCCCCTATGGATACTTTATACCAACCAAAACTTATAAGCAAAACATGAATGGTAGTACTAAGGGGAAAATGAGTTCTCCAGTTATGAACCATTTGTACTCAAATAATTGCATATATAACACCAGGAAATCTCCATCCCCTGTAACTTGTCAATTTAACTTGCAAAAATTTATGCAAAGTAAGTGATGATTTATTAGTATAAAGATTTAGCCGTCTGAGTTTGTTTCTACTGGTGAAATATTTGTAACAAAAGAGAACTCACCCAATATAAATAAGTAAGGTATTGAATCTGTGAAGCAAGGTGTTTCATAAAAAGTAATTAAATGCAACTACTTATAATGTGATTCTAGGAGAACGTATAACGGCACAGAAAGTTTGTAGTATGTGGAGTATAAAATGTCAATTTTATAAGGGAATTACTGCATGTTGCTATATTGAGCCTACACAAGGTCTAAAATAAACAGGAACTAAGATTAAGGCACTAAGGATAATTTTACTCCTTTTTCAGTATGTATTTTAAAAATTCCCTATAATGTGCCTGCAATATGCTTTTGTAGTATATTTTTATACTAAAAACATTTACAGTGTTAAATGTTGATGTTAAAAAGCCAATGACAAAAAGATTTTCAGCATTTAGTTCTTTTTTTTTTTTTTAATAAGTAGGAGTTTGAACCTTGGGCTGTAGCTATCCTCCCCATACAGAAAGCCTTGCCTATGTCATCTGGAAGGTCTCTTCCAGTCACATGCTTTAAACCAGGATGCTCAGAGGTATGACTGGCCTTTTTTTTTTTTTTTTAAGATTTTTTTTATTTGACAGACGGAGATTACAAGTAGGCAGAGAGGCAGACAGAGAGGGGGAAGCAGGATCCCTGCAAGGAGCCCGATGCGGGGCTCGATCCCAGGACCCTGGGATCATGACCTGAGCCGAAGGCAGAGGCTTTAACCCACTGAGCCACCCAGGTGCCCCCAGCATTTAGTTCTTAATGTAGGACATGTGTGCACACACCAACACCTCCTGATTGTATAAGCTTGCCCAAATCTCTACACGGAACGCTAACCTTTCACCTCTCCTAACTTCTGCTGAGGATGAACAATATTCTAATAATTTAATCTTTCTGTGATTCACAAAAGCTACACAGAGCCATGTAGTCAGATGGCAGCATTTATTAGAACTACCCCCCCTTAATAGTCCTCCTTATAATACAGGATTTAATTTCTGGCATTATGAACATGTACTAAGACCTCCACTCCATATAGGAGTCTTAGTATGACCAGTAAATTAGTGATCAGGCAAAATTTCAAATGGCAAATGCTATATGCCATAAAGTTCTCTACAGCAAACTTGTATCTTGGGTCCCAGTGATTTTCTTCCCAAGTTTCATTATAATTATTTAATTTTACAACTTGAGTAACAAAGCATTTCTCTGGTTCCAGTCCAGCAAAGCACATTTTCTTTCTTTCCTTTCTATTTTTTTTTGTTTTAAACATTTTATTTATTTATTTGACAGATTGCAAGTAGGCAGAGAGGCAGTCAGAAGAGAGAGGGGAAGCAGGCTCCCTGAGGAGCAGAAAGCCCTATGTGGGGCTCGATCCCAGGGTCCTGGGATCATGACCTGAGCCGAAGGCAGAGGCTTAACCCACTGAGACACCCAGGTGCCCCCTGGAAAAGCACTTTTTCATGAAGAAAACGTTTTATTGTCTATCATTGGCATTGTCATTCGTTCCTTTATTCTTCCTTGCCACCATGAAGCTCAGAAATACTAATCACTTCCACCAGAAGAAAATTAAACACAACTAAATTCAAATCATCCTTATCTCCTTTAATCTTTGCAAAAACCCTACAAAGTAGACACTATTATTGTCCCCACTGTACAGATGAGGAAACTGAGGTCCGCAGAAATTAGGTAACTTGCCCACTAAGGCACAAATAGTAATTAGCAGAAGCGAGATCCAACCTTAGCGCTTTCTGATTCCAACTTCCAAGTGCTCAATCCTTGTGCTGGTTCCTGGCCATCTCGCAAGCAGCAATGCATGTACCATGCTTCACTCAGGCCGTCCCCCCCACCCCACCCCAGCACTTACCCCGCTAGATGGAAGGTGAGTGAGTGTTTAAGGAACATAAAGAAGGAGAAGGGACAAGTTCTTCTCTCACATTTTACCTCTATTACTTCTTAAAAATAATTTTACAAGCCAGGGTATCAGCTCCATTTCATTCCACATCCTGTAAACTTAATGTATGATTTCTGGCAATATAATTATGATAAAATGCTACTGCTATGAAACCATTTAGAGATCCTATAAGCCATTATAATGGCCATTATAATGGATTTCAGTCAACTGGAAGGACAAATGCCTGAACAACTAGTCCCACTACTGAAATTGACTAAGGCATTACCTAATTTAAAATGTCTCCTTTTGGGGCACCTGGGTGGTTCAGTCCTTTAAATGTCTGCCTTTGGCTCGGGTCATGATCTTATGCTCTTGGGATCTAGCCCTGCATAGAGCTCCCTGCTCACCAGGGAGCCTACATCTCCCTCTCCCTCTCCCTCTCCCCTCCCACTCCTGTCTCCCTTCTACTTGCTCTCTCTCTCTTAAATAAATAAATAAAATATTTTTTAAACAAGTCTCCTTTTGTTTGTATATTTAGATTATTTAATGACACATAAGGAAATATAATTTTGAAAATAGTTTTAGCATATTTTCTACTTCATGACATGAGAGCAAATATTAATATTAAATATAAACAATGGTATAGGTACCCTTCTTTTTGGGTCAGTATTTTACATTTCCTTTCTTCACTGAAGCGTAGTGAATCAAGGAGAAAGCAAGCAGAGAGCAAGAACCTGCTTCATGATTGCCACATTTGCATCCTGAATCACACATGATCCCTTCCGACATCTAAGTGCATCGGGATCAATAAAGAATCCATGAAAAGTTCTCTAAGATTCTAGAACGGGCATGATATACATTTTAGGTTATGGCTGTTATTAAAAATAATAACAAGAACAAAATTCTTCCATGCCATTATTTCAACAATTAACATTTAAATACATATGAATACAAACTTCACGTTTGAATCACATTGGGATCTGAAATTTATGTTTTTAAAAGATTTTGATTTTTTAGAGCAGTTTTAGATTTATGACAGAATTGAGAGGAAAGTGCAGATTTTCTGTATGCCTGCTGTCCTCACACGCGCACTGCCCCCCAGTGCTAACATCTTTCCCCGGAATGGCATCTTTTTTTACCAAGTATGAACCTACATAGACACATCAGAGTTCCCCAGAGTCCATAGTTTAATCAGGACTCACTTTTGGTGCTGTGCTTTCTCCATGTTTGGACAAATACGTAATGACATGTAGCCCTCATCATAATATCATACCGAGTATTTTCACTGCCCTAAAGATCCTCTGTGACT
Source organism: Mellivora capensis (assembly GCA_004024625.1). Lineage (NCBI taxonomy): Eukaryota > Metazoa > Chordata > Mammalia > Carnivora > Mustelidae > Mellivora > Mellivora capensis. The sequence continues at coordinate 212,132 of PISX010000719.1, read as the reverse complement.
CACGATTCATCTCTTCTTCAATACCAACCCCAGATAATGAATGATCTCTTTATTGTCTTTGTAGTTTTGCCTTTTCCAGAATGTCATACAGTTGGAATCATAGGGTACACAGTCTTTTCAGGCTGTATTTTTCACTTAGTGATATGCATTTAAGGTTCCTCCACATCTTCTCATGACTTGATAGCTCATTTCCTTTAGGCCCTGAATCGGATTCCATCACCTGGGTGGACCATGGTTCATTCATCCACTCACCTACTCGTACATATCTTATTCGCTTCCACGTTTTGGATAATCATGAATAAAGCTGCTACAAACATCCATGTGCAGGTTTTTGTGTGGCCAAAAGTTTTCAGCTCCTTTAGGTATTACCAATGAGCACATTCGCTGGATTGTATGGTAAGAGTTTGTCCCGCTTTGTAGGAAACTGCCAAAGTGTCTTCCAAAGTGGTTCTCCCATGAAACTCGTATTTCCCAAGATCATTATACCAATTACCAGATTTCAGAGCCATCCTTTGCTGAGTGAGCATGTTTAAGTGAACAAACATCTAGATGTGTTTCATAAATTCCTTCATTTCTTCCATCTCACAATGTCCTTTAAACATACAAGACACATGGGGCGCCTGGGTGGCTCAGTGGGTTAAAGCCTCTGCCTTCGGCTCAGGTCACGATCCCAGGGTCCTGGGATCCAGCCCCACATCGGGCTCTCTGCTCCATGGAGAGCCTGCTTCCTCCTCTCTCTCCCTGCCTGCCTCTCTTGTCTACTTGTAATCTCTGTCTGTCAAATAAATTAAAAAAATCTTTAAAAAAATACAAGACACAATAAACTCTCTCAGAAAGCAACTTGCCAAGAACAGCCACTCAGCAGCAATTAGGTACCAAAAAAAAAAAAAAAAAAAGCTACAGAAGAATAAATAAGAAAGCAAGAAACCTGCCCTGCTTTTATTGACAACCAAATATAAAAAAAAAAAACAGCCACATTGTATTGTAGACATTTCATAATTACAATGTGAAGATTTCAGATGCCTCCTTATAGCCTCTGTTCTGAATCTCTCATGACCGTGACTGGCCACCACCCTGTAGATCCACTCAGACAGCCACCATCTAAAGATGTGATCCGTAGAAACAATGGCACTTAGTTAGCCTCTGAAGGGTTAAAGAAGCCAAGTCCCTCACTACTAGGAGAAAAAGGCACAAAGGAATCTTGTTAGGGTCTGTTGAAGATTAACAGACCCCCACACAAAAGCCCCAAAGCATCCCTCCACCTTCTGAAAAACATGTACTAAAAAGGTTACCATGGGAACAACCAATTAAATAAACTAATAAAAGAGGACAACTATCTACACCTCAACCAAACTACACAAACAATAAAAAAAAAAGCACCATAAATCAAGTTTTAAATGTAGCCAGAAAGTTTGAGGGTGGGGGAAGGAATAGGAGAGAAAAGAAAATAGAAGCCCTTAGCCCATGAGGGTTAGAGCAAAGCCAAAATAGCAAAAACACTGTCAGCAGTGGGCCCAAGACTCAAAATAGCATCTATAGCTTGAAATTTGGAGGAGTCTAGAAACTATAGGCCCTCCTGATTGATGTTTCTGTGGGAGGTAAATCCCATAAGCTCATGGGCATACCACAGTGCTCTCTTTAGGCTTTAAGATGCTATCTCATGGACTGAGAACTTCTGTTGGATGTCAAGGCCATTCTCCCTTGCCTCAGAGAAAAGAGGTGTTTTTTTTGTTGTTGTTGTTGTTTTTAAGATTTATTTATTTATTTGACAGACAGAGATCACAGGCAGAGAGGCAGGCAGAGAGAGAGGAGGAAGCAGGCTCCCTTCGGAGCAGAGAGCCTGATGTGGGGCTCGATCCCAGAACTCTGGGATCATGACCTGAGCCAAAGGCAGAGGCTTTAACCCACTGAGCCACCCAGGTGCCCCGAGAAAAGAGGTTTAATGCCCAGCCTGCACCCAACTGGGAACAAGTTATCTGTAGGCAAACAAAGTAAATTCACTTGTCCCAAGGTGTTTCAGGTGCTAAAAGCATCTTGAGTCATGGAATCATGGGCCACGAAGAGAAATTGTTTAGAGAGGACTAGGAGGAAAAGTAGGTGAGAGGGTTGTTTGTAGGATTGACTGATTTAAGGAAAATCCTTAAAGAAAGGTTCACCTCACCTCTTCCATGCTTTGCAATTGCTCTCTCTGTCTTTAAAGATTATTCATAGAGTTAATTAAATGCATGCATATGACTTCCAAATTAAATTTGAGAACAGAGATGCTAACAGAGAACAGTAACTGTCAAGCATCTCTGGAGAGCCACACCTATTGTGAGAACTTGGGAAATAGTTCTTTGCGAACATACCCCTCTTACACTTCTTAAAGACAAAATGGAACCCTGAGAACGAAGAGACACTTGGCAACATCTGGATAGAGCACAGAATCCATACCCGCCTCGCCTCCTGGGGACTTGCTATAATTGGCCTACGTGAAAGGAGGCCAGTTATGTTTGTTTTAATTTGGGGGAGTATTAGATTCTAGGAGTTGTACTTGAAGATTCTCAGTGATACTGATTTCTGGATATTAAACATGGTTTGATTGTACAATTGTCCCATCATCTGGATTCTTAGCAAACTGTGATGTAATCATTTCATTCTCTCTCTCTCTCTCTCTCTCTCTCCTCTTTGGCCTCCCTCCCTCCAGAGTCTCCACTTGTTCTTAGGGATAATGCACATTATGATATTTAATGACTGAAAATTTCCTTTTGTGTTTTGGGTCTGCTGGAAGATTTTAGAATACAAAAATTGTTCCAGTTGCCTATTGTGCTTGGAATGAAATGTTTTATATTTAGTGACATTGTTATTTGCCGTTTCTGTGTTCCCTTAATCTCTAGGGCAGTGGAAGTTTGCTCAGCGGTCTAGACTGAGCCACGGTTGAGGGAGAGAGACTTGATAGTACCTATTACTGGTTCTGTGGAGATACCGAAGTCATTGGGTCTTAACTATTTGTCAGCAACCTGCGGTTCCTAAACAGATGTTGTTCCAAGGTCTTCAAGTTTGCCATGTTTGTGGTATAAGGCAAAACCATTCTCTTACAGGGTGGAGTCCACCTCATTCTTTTCGTTTACTCATTGTGGGATTGGAAACATTACTGGGGCACTGTTCAATTAAAAATAATGGAAAACCTCACTTAGTTAGAAGGGCAGTGAGCATGCTTTGCGAGCGGATGGAAGAACTTGCTGGACTATTTTAGCTGCAGTTCAAATTTCAGAATCGAATCTGAGTTCTTTGGTGTTTTAGCTTCGTTGCCATTGACGAAATGTTGTTTACTGCTTCTAAAAGACTTCAAACTTTAGAGAGTATCCTGAGATAAGATGTCAATTACATGATTATATTTTGATGATTGAGGTGGAAATGAATCAGAAGCATATGACAAATTGTGAATTTTTAAATTATGGTAGCATTTGTCCAAAGAAATACACGTTTTATTTAACTGGGCAACATAATGATTTATCATGTTCAAAAAAAATTGTAAACTCTGAATTTGGCATAAGTCAACCTATGTAATACTCCATGGAATGATTCAAAATGTGAACTCTTTCCCAAAGTATGAAGTCCAATGATCCATCTAAAATAAAATAAAATAGTGCAAAAGTATTATTTTACTGACAAGAAGATGAGACACAGTGAACACACCCACTCTTCAAAAACCTCGGCACTGGTTGGGTGAATTGCTTTCACTTCTGGGTTCACTGGCACTTGGAAGATCTCTTCTGCTGTAATATTCTGCTCATGTGGGATCTAAGCGCACACATGTGCACCACTAAAAAATAAAAAATTCATGTTAATCTTCCAGTGATACTATAAACAATGTTGGATGACAAATGACAATCCTAAGTTCATTACAGCTTTGATTTTCTTTTTCTAGATTTTTTTGAGATTTTTATTATTTATTTGACAGACAAAGAGACAGCAAAAGGAGGCACACAAGCAGGGGGAGTGGGAGAGGGAGAGGCAGACTCCCCATGGAGCAGGGAGCCGGACGCAGGGCTGGGTCCCAGGACCCGGGGATCATGACCTGAGCCGAAGGCAGACACTCAATGATTGAGCCACTCAGGTGCCCTACAGCATTGATTTTCAATTGCCAGAGACTCAAACAACAGAAAAGCATCATTCAAACAACAGAGAAGTATCATTATAAATTTCATCACCGATACTTTCACATCACACTACCCATCTTTTCTTTTCTTTTCTCTTCTTTTCTTTTTTCTTTCTGCCTTCCTCTCTCCCTTCCCTCCCTCCTTCCTTCTATCCTCCCTTTCCTTCATTCCTAGGAGCTACATTGGGAATACAGACTGATCCAAAGGACTATCAGGACCATGAAACTCAAAGTGTACAAGAGTAGAGTTTTTGTTCTTTTCTAGAAAATCCATGAGGACCAGTACTGTGACTGGCACTCGGGAAGTCCATGCTAGATGGACCTGGTGTGTGCAACCAGACTGATGAGCTCCTTGAATGTAGTTAGACGGTGGTGTCGTATGCCTTACTAAATTCTCTCTGCCCAGTTAGGTATCAGTGATTTGGCTCCTTAGTCAGGCCATAAGTATAAGTCGTTTCATCGCTACTACATGCAGGATATGCAGACCCTTGGGGTCAATTTCTGCCCTGTGCCCATGCTACTCCATTGTCCTGGGTGACAACTTTTTTGGGGTGGGGGGTATGGTTCCTCACTAGCATATAAAATATATTTACCTTGTTTATTCTTATTTTGTAACAACTCCCTCAGTTAATATAAATGGAGAAAAAGAGATTCCATTAGTAATTACAGAACTGAAGACTGGAAATAAAAGATAAACAGAATAAATCATGGTACATTAGTTGTCGTAGTTTGTCTCATTAAAAAATACATTTCTGTAAGTACTGATACGTAATTATCTTCAAAAAATAGGTGAAAAAATTAAGGTGCTGAACAGTGTATGTCATATGTTAACACCTGTCATTTTAAAAGGAACATGTCCACAAGTGTGTCTGTGTATAAACCCACACATGTATATGCTTAAACTATTTCTGTATGGAGATTCAACAAGAAACTTGTACCATAGATAGCTTGTAAGTTGCAGGGGGGAAAGTGGGAACTGTAAATGGGGGGGTCAGAGGGAGACATTGCTTCCCATATATGCTCCTTTTAATGATTTGATTTTATCAAGTGCGTATTTTACTTTTGAAAAGAACGACTATTTTTTAAATTTTTAAAATAAGTACAACTTCATTTCAACACATTTGGAAATACATTGGAATGAATAGTTTTCAAGGAAAATAAAACTAACAAATTTGTCTGAAGGTGATGTAGTAGACCTTAATACACCAATCTAGAAAAAAGTAAAATGGTGTCAAAAAGCACCAGGCTCAAGATAGTTTTGCATAAGCTAAACCAAACTTGAGGGATGCGTAATTCCCATATGATGTATTTTTTAAAGTCCAGAGCATGGATGATGATAGGAAATCACGCTACTCAACTTCATATAGCTAGCACGACTCTCATAACAAATCAGACAAAAACAGCATAAGAAAGTAAATATGCGGGTCGTTCTTGGGAGCACAGATGAAAAACTGCTAAATGAAAAATTAGCCACACCTACGTATTGGCGTATTTTTTAAAATCATAAATAATCTATCGCCACCATCTGGAGTTTACCCAAGAATGCCAAGAAGGTCCAATCATAGAAATCAATGACTGCACTTCACAGATGAAAGGAAAAATTGTTACTTGAATAAATATGTGTTAACATTTTAAAAAATTGAAAAAAGGAATATACTAAAACCACTAGTGGAAAGTAAGAAAGCTTTGGATGATTCCACTAAGTTCTGGAACAATCTGTGATGAACAAACAGAAAAGTGGATGGGCGTTTCCAGCTGTTGAGAACCTGCGCGGGTGTCTTCGCTGTGTGGAAACACAGCGGCGTCTGTGAAGGCAGAAGACCAGAAAAGGAGGACTCGGGGGCCTCACCTTGGCCAGTGTGCAGTCATGAATCTGCATTCTGCTTTTTCTCTTTTCTCTCTGCTTCCTACTTTCCCCTTCCTCTCTCTGCTGAACTTTTAGTTCCAGAGATGTTAAAATTCACTTTTAGGAAAAAAAGTTTCCTCCGGTTAAATGCACTTGAGAACCATGCTGAAGTCTCTTCATTGGACGTTCATAAAACACAATGGCATATAAAAGCTTTTGGAAAACACATAACAAGCAACTCTCCCTCCTTTTTTTAGAAACCAACATTTCCCTGAACCATGGGACACTTCCTTGTCCTCGCTGTTCCTCAGTATTTCTTGTAACTGCAGAGCCTTGCTCCGTGGAATGCGAGTTTGGGAAATGCTGCTTAAAACATAGAACATTTTTGTTGATAAACTACATGGAGCATTCCCAAAAACCAAACCACAGAGTTCCTTAATGTTCTGACCCCCACCACGTTCACAAACCCTCCTCCTCAATGAGGAATATTGAAAATTGTGTCCCCACGTGTTGCCATCAGGGACTTGCTGCCTCTGAGGTCCTCACGTTTAAGTCCCACAATTCAGAGCCGAGGCTCAGCTCTTCTCTCCCTGAGCTTGATTTTCAAGTCTCAGGAGTATCAGGAGTCATGGAAGTCTTCTGCCCATTTCACATAGCATGGGCTCCAGGCCACCTGACTCACCAATCAAAAGGCAGTTTGCTGGGATCCCCTGACCAACGAACCCCTCCAAAACATCAGTCCCTAGACTCAAAGTCTTCTTTTCACCCCTCCTGCTGCCCTGAGTCCTTCTGATATCCTCACTGGCTTCCCCCACGGAATTCTGAGCCCATTGGTGCATCCTAAGATTTTGTTCCTTTACTTAAATGTTTCTGTGTCTGTGAACCCCCACTTTATTCCCTCCTTGCGTTAATATCACTAGTACGACCCTAATCCCATCTCCTTCCATCTGCTACGAGCACTGCTCTTCTGATTAATGCCATCTGACATGCTTTTAGGATGCTTTGCTCTATGAGCACAAACTTCAGTCTTTCCCATCCAAAACACCAGTGTAGGGGCGTCTGGGTGGCGCAGTCAGTTGAGCGTCTGTCTTCGGATCTGGTCATGACCCCAGGGTCCTGGGATCGAGCCCCACGTTGGGTTCCCTACTCAGCAAAAGGGCTGCTTTTCTCTTTCCCTCTGCAGCTCCCCCTGCTTGTTTGCTTCTCTCTGTCAAATAAATATAATCTTTAAAAAAAATAAAACACATGTGCCTGCAATCCAAGACCCCAAACAAAAACCCATCCTGGCGATGCTTGCCTCCTCTCCCATTCACAGAAAGGTTCTTGAAAACAGAAGAAAGTATTCACGTGTCAAACAGCCCCGTACATCCATAGAACACAAAATGGAAAAAATCAGAAAATGAAAGATGAAATAAGAATCACTGAATTCAGATCCAAGTACCTATTATTCTGCCTGTGTCGTTCTTTTGCTGAGATCATACTGTATTTAATGACTTTTAAACATAACACTAGATCTTTGAAAAACTATAACATTATTTTAATGCCTGCAAAGTAGTCTATTAAATGGGTGTAACATAACAATTCTTCCTTTGTTGAACGAGTGATTTTCTCCCAATTTCTTACCCCAGTAGAAATAATACTGTAATTTACCTTCAACACTAGTCTTTCTTTGCTTTTACAATTATTTTCTATGACATTTTCCTAGACGTGGAATTCTGGGACAGGATATGATATTTTTTTAAGGTTTTATTTATTTATTTGAGAGAAAGAGAGAGAGAGTGAGTAAGAGAGAGAGAACAGAAGTAGGTAGGGGCAGAGGCAGAGGGAGAAGCAGACACCCCACTGAGCAGGAAGTCTGATGCATGACTTGATCCCAGGCCTCCGAGATCATGACCTGAGCTGAAGGCAGACACTTCACTGACTGAGCCATCCAGATTCCCCGATTGAATATGATCTTATTTAAAGTTCTTATATGCTGCCAAAATATATTCCAGAATGTAGGTACTAACAGATAATTTTATGTCCATTTACTGAGTCTCCAATGCACAGTAGTTGAGTATTCTGATTCTTTGGAAAAAGTAACATTGCTAGCTTAAAAATTTGTGTTACAGTTACAGTTGTGACTACCACTAAACCATGGCGATTATATCCTGTAATTAGTCATTTCTAATCTATATGAAAATTCTGGATATGAAGATAATGATACGATTTTATGGAAATTTCGTAGATGGTCATGTTCAACCTTCCCACTTGCTTCTAGGAATCTTACAGCCACAGTGATACCTTTAGAAAGTATATCTAAATTTAGAAAATACATCTAAAAGGATATCTAAATAGAACATATAACACTATATAATTCACTATTCCACATAATATAATAGAATTATAATTATTTTTGTTTTACCCTTTTATTTATTTTTAGGTTATTTTATTTTGTTCTATCATATATAACTTTGTAAACTTCTTGGTCTAATTTTAGAATAAAATGGGACATAAATAAGTATCAAATCTGTAGTATTGCATATTTAGACTTTTACTAAATTCTTTTATCTTTACTAGCTCTTTGTCACAAAGAACAGCACTCTTTTCTTGATTTCAATACCTGATACTTACTCCTCACAGAAACTGTATTCAAAGTGCTGCATTAATGACCAAAAATGGGATTTTTTGTATTAATTTATATGTTCTATTAGGGTTTTCTTTGTTGTTCCTGGATTAACCTTTAATCTATCCAAGATATATTTTAGCTTAATGTGTAAGAGAATAATATTGTGCCTATTTCTCCCCCAAATTACCCATTTGACCCTGATTATTAAATTACTCATCTCTGGGGCACCTGGGAGGCTCAGTCGGTTAAAGCCTCTGCCCTCGGCTCAAGTCATGATCTCAGGGTCCTGGGATTGAGTCCCGCATCGGGCTCTCTACCAGTGGAGAGCCTGCTTCCCTTCCCCTCTCTCTCTGCCTGCCTCTCTGCCTACTTGTGATCTCTGTCAAATAAATAAATAAAAATCTTTAAATTACTCATCTCTTTTTCAGTGATTGATAATCCTTCCTATAATTTATGCCAAGATCATAGCTATGCATACTAATATGCCATATTAATCAATTATAATATTTCCAAGGAAAATCTCACCACCTTATTCTTTAAAAACAAGCAACAGCAATTATTTTTGCCTCATTATTATTAGAGTTTAACTTCAAATTCAGTCCATGCATGGACATACAAAAACAATGTATATACTAACCAAGAAGGGGTCCACTCTTTTCCTGGAATTGCAGTGGTAGGTATTCTGTTTGTAAAATTTGCAGGGTATCATTAAACCGATGTATTTTCAAACTTCAGTCATTAAATTACCTTCTTTCTTGAGAGGCTCTTCCTACCAGTGACAAACTCAGTTCTTTTGTTGACTTCTTTCTAGCACCTCTCATCATGAGTCATCACTCTTGATTGCTGTCCTTGAGCCCAGGGCTATCTCCTAAGGCACCCATCTCCAACTCCTGCTCTCAGCTTAGAGCCGCTGAAGCCAGAGTTGGCCATAAGCCATTCATTACAGTGCTTCTCCTATTCTGTTCGGTGTTTGATCAGTAATTTATTGAATCAGATGTTACTGAATGTTGACACATTCTGCTTTTATATGTTAGCTTTATATTAATACTGAAAGACAGAATGGTTTGGCTTTGGGTCTTCTGTGTATCCTTTAAACTCATGATGCGTGCACAGCAGTGGAAGGGAGAAAGGCAAGTCAGTGTCTAGGAGGTTCTCATTCAGAATCAATCCATTTCAACCACAGCAGAAAAATTCTTAGGAATTTCGTTTAAGAGCCCCTTCCACTTAAAATTATGGTAGTAGCCCAGTGAATAGAGGTGACATTCATTTCTTTATTACTGTATAATACTAATAATACTGTGTAATACTAGTAATAAGATCCCTTGCTAAGATATAGAAGTAAATATGTTTTTAAACTCCACAATCAGTCCCTCCTATATTTTATTCAGAGCTTTATCTGTCTTTAACTGCATTTAATTTGTCAACTAAGTTTTTCTTGTCCATCCCTGGAATTTTTATTTCACTTTAGTTCATCTTAGAGTCTAAAAATTCCATTTTTTTTCTAAAACTCCCTCTTCCTTTCTCACTGTGTCATATTTTTTTCATCATATTTCTAAATAATTTCAAAACCAACTTCTTTTGTGCTTTCTTCTTGATCTTGAACTCTGGGGATTCTGATCTTCCTATGGACTTTGCTCACTGTCTCCTCATGGAAGATGGCTTCCTTGTGGAGTTTGTGATATTTTGTTAATGAATTGATTTCTGTGTGTGAGAGTGTGTGAGTGTGTGTGTGGGTGCATGTGTCCGGTACAAGGTGGAAGTGGTATTAGAAAGGATTTTGCATGTGTTACATCAAGGACACCACCCACTGGATTTAGGGTCCTTCCTAATCAGCATGACCTCATCTTTTCTTGATTACATTTACAAGGCCACTATTTCTAAATAGGTTCACGTTCCCAGGTACCTATGGTTAGGACTTCAACACCGGGTGCAATTCACCCACAATAACACTCATGCAAGCAAGATCATGCTTGGGAAAGAGAAGACTTCGTGCATCTCTGGGCCAATGTGTGGGCGGGTTCTTCTGGCACCGGTCATGTTTATTTCATTTCATAGTATGTTTCAGTCACTCGCAGCTAAATTCCAAATTATGAACCCTTTGCTCAGGAATGTGCAAGAGGTATAAGAATCGAACCAAAATTCATCGTATTATTCTAGTATCTCAATGGGCACATGAGCAAAATCTTAGAGATCACATCCTTCTAAAAAGGCGCTTGACCAGGATGGATTTCCACCTGGAAGTGCTTCTTACCAGCTGACACTCAGAATTGACTCAGTTTTCATTGGTTTGTCCTAAGCAGTGCCTTCCTTGAATAAAATCAACATGAAATATCACTGAAATTGCAAAGTATACAGGGGCCTTCCCCAGTGAAACCTGCACTTTGGCATAATTTGTTCATTATTCAATGGAACATTCCTCCTGGCAACATCATTGGGACTTATAAGAAAAATACTGAAATTAAAGGATTGCATGCAAGAAAAATAAAACTATTTTAAGTGAATTTAAATATATATTTTCAGCCTTGGCCATGTCTAGAAAATGTATAATAAAAGAAGTTGTCTAAAATGGAGAAAATGAAAGATGAATTTGGTTAATTACATGTATAAAATACATCAGTTAAGAAAAAGAGATCCTTGAAAGTTGGTAGTAACCAATAAACTGAAGAATAAAGCTCTGAAAATGTAAGTATATTACAAACATCAAATACTTCAGAAAGGTCTTTGAATTTCTGATGGCCAAAAACCACTTTTTCTTCAAACAGCCGCTGCCTTTTTTTTTTTTTTTTTTTTGCGAGAGGGCAGGAACAAGCAAGCCAGCTGCTGGATATCACTAGTGTCAGCTTTGCCCAGAAAATAAAAATCACATTCTAGCATTTCCAGCTCAGAGCCCCGCAAGTACAGGAAAATTATTGCAAAATGACACTGTTTCTATAAGAGATAAAAGAAGCAGAATTGTTAGCAAATCTATTATTTCAAGCTTAACACTTAGCTCGTGGGAAAGACAGCAACTGAACAGCAGTTGAATGCTAGGAAATTCTGGAAAAGGCATATGGTGTTATGTCAAATGCTAAAGAACTGAAGATTCCATTCTTGCAGATAAATCAGGATGCCAGAAAAGCAGCCTCTTTATATTTAAGTAGATTACATGTCAAATGGTAGGAAATGTCTAGCTGACTAGACAAGATGAAGACTTCTCCGTGTGGAGAAGCTCGGGGAGGGCCACTTCCAGGGAATGCTACTTCCAGGGAGCCCTCTAAGATAACGACGCTTGAGGAAATGCACCAGGACATGCTTCTATTCCAAGTGGTTCTGTCAAAATACAACAGTAAGCCATGAGCCCAGAAAGCTGCCCTGAAACGTTGAACAACAGCAAAACCATCCAGCCACTGGATGTTTCTGTGATCACCATTTAACCATTTCGGTGGGGGCGGTGTACAAAGTTTCTAGAGAAAAAGGCAGGAAGGAAATGTACCAGCTGTTGATAACATCACCAGTTCATCAGAAAACCCTGTTCTGGAGCCGTTGGAGGCCAAGAGAGCAGGGACCCGGGCTCCCACCATTACGGCTCAACCAACAGCAAATGTCAAGAGCTCAGACAATGGAGTCAGACTGTTTCCAACCCCACCTTTTCCTTGTGAGGCTTTTGGTGGTGGATATAATAAATCAGCAACTAGTCTACAGCTAAAGGTTATCTCTCACCTACTACATGCCAGGCCCTATTCTGAGTTGATTGCATTAGATTAGCACAATAAGCAAGTGGGAGGTGAAGGAACCCAGGGTTCTTTTCCGGGAAGCCTCGCTGCAGGCCCCATGGCTTCCCCTCTTGGCAACGCCTCTTTGCCCTTCCTGAAACCACAGAGAGAAGCTGGACCGCCTGCGTGACCTTGGGCAAGCCGTTCAACCTTTCTGTGCCTTGTTTTAAAACGGGAATGGATAGTAATAGCACATCTTTCATGAAATGGCTTTAAGTTTTGAATAAAGTCTTGTTCACATACTCCTCGCAAGGCCTCTGACACGTTGTAATCCACCAGAAGATAATTAATATACTTTTCTCCATAACCATATCACTTCAGACCCATTACGCAGCCCAGATTTCTTTGGATTCTACAGTTTATAATTATTGATAAGGTCATGTGAACCATAATTACGAAATCTCACAGGCTTATGCCTCCCTGCCCTCTGCTCCTTATTTCAAGCCCCCATCCCACATCCTTTCCTCTCCTTTCCCCTCCTAGACTGCCAGTTGCCTCAAGGATTCTGGGGGTGGGGGGCCTCTCACACACACTCACCAACAGACCCCTGACATTTTCCACTGGATCCCATAGGCAATGCCCAGTGTCCACAAAGCCACCTGAGGGCAGACCCTTGCTCTGTCCTTGAAACTCCCACCCTGTGTATGAGACTGTGGTCCTTGGTGTTGGCTCCCAGGGCTCACAAAACTACAGACTCTTAAAGGCCAAACAAAAAGAATCTGTGTTTTCCTCGCTGAGTCTCACCGCATCCCCTTGACTCTTAATCAATCACCTCCAGCCATTGGTATAAAACAATGTCCCTCAGGCTCTGTCCATAGCTTCTCCCCGTGGGGCTCATGTTCCAAGTCCGTGTCAGGGGTCTGGGGAACAGACACCATCTGCTAGGCTGAGTCTTGTGATGAACAAGTGTGGAGATCCCCAAAGGTTGCCCCAAACCAGTGAGTCTAAGCTGGGATCCGCAGATGACCCATGTGCTTGGGTGTTCCTGGTTTTATCGCCCATCATCTCCTTTTACGAGATTGCCCCGCTATCCCCTCCTGGGACAGTCGGTCAGCCTCCTTTAAAAACTCCCAGAAACGTTGTGAGCCGCATCACTGAGCTGGTGCGCCAAGCCTGGGGAGGTCGGAGCGAAGAGCATCCGGAGGGCTGAAGGCGAGATCACAGAGGCCGCGGACCCCGCCTCCTGGCACGTGCCTGGTTTTTCCCGACCAAAATGTTTGTTGTGGCGCAAGCCTGCATTCTGTCTCAAGTGGCTGTGTTGGAGAATTATGAGGATTCCATTTGCTTCAGCCGAGTTAAGATGATGTGAAATGTCCTTTCTCAAGAATCCCACCCATACCCTCATTCCTGTCTCTATAGATGTTCTGAGAATTTCCGAGTCTCCGCTTGCTGCAGCCCTGCCGGCGGGATCTCGCCTTCCGTGTGTGTGGCCCGCCAGGGTCCCACACTGCTGTTCATCGGGGGCCTGTGGTTTATTCACCCTGTATCATTTCGCCAACGTTTCTTTTTTGGCAAGGAAGCCTTTTTACATCCCACACTTCCGATTACACGAGCCTCAGACTGCATCCCTACAGTCTCCTGCTGTTTCTTTCCCTTGCTTCTTTCATTCCCTTTCATGAGAAATCATGATGACTGTGGAAAGATGGAAAAGTATACCTTGGTTTGCCCAGAAATTGGCTGTTTAAAAAAACCTCCTAATACAGTTTAAGACGGACTTCATGGGTTTGCTGTTTCTCTCCGGGTGACCCCTTATGTGACCGGGGATCCCCTATATGGCAGGAGATGCATCTCAGTATCCCGTCCATCCAAGTCGGCCAGCGGCTGAACACCCTTCAAGGTATCTCTCCCTTGCTGACCTGGTTAGGGAGGGGGTGGAGAGTGGGGGGGGAAGAGGGGTGGGTGGGATGACTTCCTCCCCAGGTTGTGCTCAGTGGAGGGCTCCTGCCCATCCAGCCAGAGCCGGCACCACAGAAACTCTATCTTCAGCTCAGGTGGAGGAAGGAGGGGGGCGTCTTGCCCCTATGGGCAAAAGGTGGCTCGGGGACCCTGGCAAGGTGCATCTTGTGACCTGCAGACTCAAGGCACTCTGCCGGGAGGCTCGGCGGCTGGCCTGGGCCACAGGAGGGACAAGTACAGAACGGTCAGTGAGATGAGACATCCTGTGATTTAGGACTTGACGTTGATAGGAGGGCAGGGTTGTTTCTCAGCAGTTTTGTGATGGGAAAAAAAATCAAGCTTTAGGAATAGGTCAGCCACATGGCCCCCATGCCCTCCTACGCCTGAACCCCAAAACATGACAGGTTTTGATTTTCTTATCCACAGTCATTTCCCAGAGGCAGGGAGGGGCCCAGAAGGGCCAGGTCTGGTTTTATTTGGGAGGCTTCGCCCTCCAGATGCCTTCCTGAGAGGGGTTACTTTTTCATTTGAAGAAATTCAGTGCCCCGGGGAGGCCACTGTGGGGATTTTACAGTGCACCCACCAGCCCTCAGAAAGAAAGTTCTCCCTGGCCTGGGAGAGGCATGGGGGGTGCTTATCTCCCAGCACCCCAGCATTTTAATATAAGCATATAACATGGTCTTCCATATCCCGTGACTGCAGTTTCTAGCCATCCCTTCTTCTAACGGGTTTGCAGCCCTAAATTTCCCTTTTATTCAGATTCTGAGGTCATTCTTCCCACCTGAATTCCTGCCTCCACATTCCCTAGGACATTCAAAGCACTCACTCTGCTTCATCCTAAGCACACCGCCCCTGGGTTCTAACTCAATTCCTTCTGTTCTGTTTCCTAAGGTATTTTTTCAATATCAAAATCATCTTTTGTCTGAGATTTCTGGTGTCTTCGTAACATTTCTGTTCTAATACTGTAAACGCTGTAACGTTTATCGCAGTAAGATTTCTGGACTTCGCCATCTAAATATTGGTCAAATGTTTGCTTGTTCTGCTAAACTTTAGTCACCACCGGGGGAGGAAGAAAACGTGGTCTGTCTTCTGCTGCTGTATCTTTAGTTCCTTGCACAGTTTTGAGAGCATATTTTGGTCCAATAAATATTTGTTGGCTGAACTGAAAAATAAATGAATGATATTATAATTTCACTACAGAAGAAATGACTTTTTAATGGAAACCACATCACACGATTTCAAGACAGTCTAATGATGGATGCAGAAGAGCATTTTCATTTCTGGAGAGCTGGAGATGTGGAGGGAAATAGCGAGTCAGCCAACATATGGTTATTGGACCCAAGGAGAGGTCAGGCAGGAACTTGCCGGGCACGGGTTTTGTTAAAGTGTATATAAAACAGAGACCAATCATAATTTTGGATCTGTAATTAAGCCTTTGATTTAATCTCTATATACTTCATTTCCTTTCTAAGGAAAATGAAAAGTAATAACTTCAACTGTTCTTTTAAGTAGAAACATTTTTGACATCCTTGGAACAGCAAAAGGGAAATGAAGAACAAATTTGGAGAGGAAGCATCAATGAATTTCTAAACTGGGAGGTTTATAGACCACTTTGCTTGAGCTCCACTGGTTTCCTTGCTCCACCGTACCAAGTATATTGTGGCCTCAGGACCTTTGCATATGCTATTTCTGTGGCCTAGAAAAGCTCTTGCCCCAAATTTCTGTCAGACTTTCTTATTTTTCTCAAGCTTTTATTCATGAGGATGTTAGCTAACTCTCTGAAAAAAATAAAGCCCCTCCCCCACCTTCCTTGCTCCCATTAGACTCCTAATCTCTCTTACTATTCTTCATATTTTTCCATGGAAGTTATAACCAAATGACTTACAAGCTACTTATTTGTTTTAATTGTCTGTCTTCCTCACTAGAATATAAATTCCATGAAGACAACTTTGTCTATTTTACTGTTAAATATTTCCTTCCTAGAACAGTGTTTGGTGCATTCCAGGGTTTGGAACAGCAGTGCATCACTCAGTAAATACCCCAGGAATTAATACTTGAATGAAGTTGGAGTGATTGTAACTGTCCTGCATCAACTATTGTTTTAGTGCAAATGCCAATGAAGGTCTCCCGTTAGTGTTTGGAACTGGCTCACAGCAGCTTAGGAGAGATGCCGACATGCGTGCTTTTCCAACTCTGCATTCCTTGACCTCAAGCTGGTAACTTAAACCTGGCCATTGTGGGAGTATTTACACCAGAGAAGTAGGCAAATGCTACACATTAATTTTTTTTTTTTTCCTGGAGAATCAGCTGCTAAACAATTTCTAGCACACCATTGTTCTTACCCAGATATTTGCCTAGAAAATGATGATGCCCATATATAAACACAATATTCATAAAAAGTACAGGCATACCTTGGAGATAATGTAGACTCAGTTCCTGACCACTGCAATAAAGTATCACCAAAAAGTGAGTCAGATGAACGTTTTGGTTTCCCAGTGCATATAAAAGATGTTTATACTCTGAGGCTGTTTATTAAGTGTGCAATGATAGCATTGTTTCTAAGAAAACAGTGTGCATACCTTAATTAATTTTAATTTATTACTAAAAAAATGCTAGCCATCCTCTGAGCTTTCGGTGAGTCATAATCACTGATCTCAGATCACCATAACAAATACAGTAATAGTGAAAAAGTTTGAAATATTGCCCAAACTGCCAAACGTGACATTGAGACACACAGCAAATGCTGTTGGAAAAATGGCACCAATCGCTTGCTGGCTGTGGGCCCGCCCCACAACTTCAATTTGTAAAGAATGCGGAGCACAAGAGAGCAAAGCAAAAGGAAACAAGCTTTAGACACATTAGTGGTTCAGTGCCCTTAGGGAGGAAAGGAGTTTTAGAGGACTCAGGAGTGAAAGAAAAGCCCAGTAAAATTGGTGACACATGGGAATTTGGGATCTTAGGAAAACCAAATTTAAATGACTTCAGAAAGGGGCATCTTGGTGGCTCAGTCGGTTAAGCATCTGCCTTTGGCTCAGGTCATGATCCCAGGGTCCTGAGATCGAGCCCCGCATCGAGCCCAGCATTGGTCCCACATTGGGTTTCTGCTCAGTGGGAAGTCCGCTTGTCTTTCTCCCTCTGCCTCTGCCTGCCACTCCCCTGCTCGTGCTCTCTCTCTCTCTCTTAAATAATTAAATAAAATCTTAAAAAATAAATAAGTAACCTCAAAAAATAGGAAAATGGATTCAAAGTATAGAAAATCATTGAACACAGGCTCTAAAAGACCGTGAGTTGTGTAAGAATATTGCATGTAAAGGATTTAGAGTGGGGTCTAAGAAAGCAAGAAGGCCCGGAGGTGTCTTAGACTCAGGAGCTTGGTACAACCCGGCAGCGTCTGCCCCAGGCCAGATACAGGGCGTCTTATGAATAATAACACAGAATGGAAAACTTCAATACAAATCAGATTTGCTCTTTTCACTCTGTCCATGCCCCTCCCTCTTTGACAGGAAAAAGAAAACAACAACCCTCCTTAGAGAGGGAATCACAGGCCAGCTCTCTCCCTGCACTGACCTCATACACCTTTCTATTCCTCTGCTGTCTCAGTGAGTTTTGTGGGAAGGAGCCCCAGGGTCTGAGCTGGACTCTCCGGCAGATTCTGGCCTGCCCCTTAGAGTTGCGAGTCCGCTCCGTTCATCCCTTTCCTGCCAACCCCAAAAGTGGCGTATTGTGACCTCCGTGATGCGGTCCCTGACCCTCTGCCCCAGTGTGCATCTCTCCTCAACCAGCAAACTCTTCATTCATCCAAGGCTGCTCAGTGGAATCCTTGCCTCACTTTCAGTACTTTGGGGGATCAAAGAGGAGTAAGTTTCCCATTCTCAAGGCATCCATGAGGCACGTCTCCTGCTGCCTGTGTGGAGGTGTGGACATTAGCAGTGTCAAAATCCCTTTGCTTTGTCCCCGTTTCTTTGTAGGTCTTGTCTCACTGATCTTCTTTTCAAATACGTGTGAGAGGGACAGACACTTCTATTTTTTTAAAGTGAAGTTGGCCCGTGATCATAGCTCATTACACAAATTCAAACAATACAGAAATATATTGAATTCAAATTCCAAGTGTTCCTTCCCATCACTTAATCTCACTCCTCTTTGCCCAGGTCATCTGTCTCTGGATGTCTTTTTAAATCGAAGTCTAACACAGTGTTACACTCCTTTACATAGTGGACCCGGGTGTGGTTTCATAAATACATTGGTTTTTTGGTTGTGGGTTGGTTGCTTGTTATATAGTAGAACCATGTTATCTAAATGTATTGTTCTGGGAGTTTGTTTTCTGGTTTTGTTTTTATTTATTTATTTGACATCCTAGTGTACCTTGGCAACTTTTGGTCCGCACACAGCACCAAGTGTCAAATGATACATTGTACTTTATTTCAGAAGCCCCTTGTTAATGGATATCTAGCTCTTTGGAATGTTTGGCCACTTCAAACAAAGTTGCAAAAGACATCCTCCAGCAGGCATCTTGGGGAACGTCTACATTCTACAGGGCACATTTCTGAAAGTGGTCTGTGTTCCCACCACAAATCTCCTCACCCTTGCCAAAAACAGTGGGTGTTATCAGCTTTTCCAAACACTACAGTGGGCTTGAGAGCAGGCAACTCAACGGCTCTGTTTGAGGCTGAAAGTCAAATCCTTTAGTTTTAGGGTTGGGGTGTGTGTGTGTGTGTGTGTGTGTGTGTGTTTATAAAAACTTCAGATCCATAATTTCTGCGCAACTGTAGCTGTTTTCCTTTTGGCGTCTGGTGGTATCTCCTGCCCTTCAGATGGAGAGCGGCTCTTGGAAGCCGGCCGGCCAAGGTTATCACGGGGGGCTCTGTTGAGTCTGTGCCCTGGTGATGCAAGCCGTGCCTGCGGGACCTTCCCGCGGCAGGAGCAGGTGTGCAGGGCGCATGGCACCGCCGTCTGCGGAGGTCACTGCAGAGGGCAGAGCCCCTGAACTGGTGCAAACAGTTCCGGTGGCGGCAGCCTGGCTCTCCGCACCAGCCTGGCTATTTAGACTGGGACGATGAGCAGGGCACCCGCAGACACGGCGGCGGCCCTTCACATTCCTCCAGGCGAGCTCATTTATCAGGACCCGGGCTGATTAAGTGTAAAGGGACGGGTGTCAGGGGCCAGGTGACATGGTGCGTGCTGCCTTTCACCTCCAAGGAGTGAGGGTCAAGTGTCAGTCCTGGACACTCTCCAAGTGCCTTCTCAGGAGGGTTGAGGTGCCTCCTTGTTTGGGAACAGGGATCTTTTGTTCACACACACACACACACACACACACACACACACACACACGCATGCACAGAGCCTCAGTTATCCTTCAGCGTCTGCACGGCAAGCCCTGCGTGCAGATGCTAGTGTGCCAAGCCACCCCGCCGGCAGAGATGCTGTGTCACGCCCTGCCCATAGGCAAACGCACTCACAACCTGCATCGCCAAGCCTGGTGGGATGGATGCCCACCAGTCCCCATAGGGTCCATTGGCCAGGGGAGGCCACGTACGCTCTGCAAGGGAAGAACAGCCGCATGGATTATTCAGCTCCATAGAAGTATTCAGCTTATGCTGTTGTTATTTTTTTCCCTTCCAAAGGTGCTTTTGCTTATATAACAAAAAAGGGCACAATCTTATAGTGTCTTGCTTCACTGTGTGTCTCCCCCAATAACGGGTATGAAAAATGTACATGCAAGAGGTGGGATTATGAAGTAAGGAGGCTTTTCTTTCTTTTTTTTTTTTCAAAAAATGGTTTACAAATTCAAAATGTATCATTTTTCTGGGGAAAAAAGGTATGTGTTAGTTCTGAGTTCTGCCCTCCGTGAAAGAAGTTAGGGCATGTGAAGAAGTTGTTTCTTTAAGAACCCAATATCCCTTTATGTCCACACTAGCTATTTAAGCGGGACCCATGATCACTTTTTATAAAAGTAGATTGAGTTGCATAACTGTAGGAACGGGAACCCTGCTCTCAACGGCTGTCATGTTAATTGACTTGAGGGCACTGCCACTCCCATCACAGACTTCCAGGGCACTTTGAAGGTAACAAAAATCGGCAAGTGTCTCCTGAAAAATAACATGTATTATACAGGTTAACGTACATGTATTGTTTTTCCTTTATTGAGGTATAATTGACATATAATAAATGCACAGATCTTGAAGAGTATTGTTAGATGAGCATATACGTGTATTTAACATAGGAACATACTTTATGAACTTTCCTGCAATTTGCTTTCTTTTCTTTTTTATAGACTTTATTTTTTTAAAGACCTTTTATTTATTTGACAGACAGAGATCACAAGGAGGCAGAGAGGCAGGCAGAGAGAGAGAGAAAGGAGAAAACAGGCTCCCCTGCTGAGTGGAGAGCCCAACGCAATGTGGGGCTCGCTCCCAGGACCCTGGGATCAGGACCAGGGCCGAAGACAGAGGCTTTAACCCACGAGCCACCCAGGCGCCCCATAGACTTTATTTTTTAGAGCAGTTTCGGTTCCCTGCAGAATGGAAAAGGAAGTATAGAGTTTTCCCACAGACTCCTGCTCCTGGATGCATACACCCTGCCTCCCTGCGGGATGAACACAACCCCCACCCCATGATTGCCACATTTGTTACAATTGATGAATCTATGTTGACACATTATCACCCAAAACCCACGGCAAATTTTTTCGAAGGGTACACAGATTGTACACCATTTTTTCAGGTACATTGCCACACTGAACATAAGTGGTATAGAGGAAAGCTTCTGCAACGTTTCTCCCCAGAGATTAAGTAGATTGGAGAAACAGAGAAGTAGAATGGACAGCCCAAAGGAGTGGGGGTATTGGAGGCATTGCTTACTGCTGCAATTGTGCTGCCTTTGGTTGTTTGGTTTGATTTTTCCCTAAGACAAATGTACCAAACACTTTGTTCTAAATTTGTGGGAAGATCCTATTTATCCACCCCCCCACCCCGCCGAAAACCTAAGTAAGGAAATGTTTCTAAACATTTGTTTCGACTAAAAAAATGTTTCAAGTTTGTTCCAAGGAGCCAGGTAGGAGAAACAATCATCCAGAAGCAAGGAGTCTTCTAGGCTCAGATCTTATAAGGTTTCCTGCAGCCTTCCCCCAAGTCACATTGTCTTCATTGCTGTCGGTGGCCCCCTAATACCCCCGTGCTCTCTGCCCTGTTGCCTGTGTGATCTTTTCAAAACACAAATCTATCATGCAATTCCTCTGCTTGCTAATAGGACGAGATCCACTTGACTCTTGCTTACAAGATGAAATACTAATTTCCTGACAAATGGGCATTTGGGTTTCTGTTACACCTCCTGATGTCTCTTTTGCCACCGCGGAGCTGCACCATCGCTCAGCAAGGCCGGCCAGCCTCTCCATGCAGAGTTCTCTGTGCATTTTCATCTCTGGAGAGCTAACTCCTCTTCTGCCCCCTCCCTGGAGCCTTTCTCAGTCGCTCAGGCAGACCAAGTTTGCTGCCCTCTCTCCAACCTCAGCATCGCTGCATTCCTCCCTCTGACCAGAACACCCCACATTCTCTCTTATTGCTTTTGTGCATAAGCCAATCTCTTCATTAGACTGCAAGTTTGCAATGGCAGGCATCACTCTTTTCTTATTTTTGTAACCCCACCATCTAGATATCTGCGCAGGCAGGAGTTCAACGAACGTGTTACATAAAGGAGTAAATGGTAGTATTGCAGAGTTAAGGAAACTGGAGAATGTCGATTAAATTGAAAAAAAAAAAAAAAGCCCAGCTGTGGTATTGGTGATTGTGTTAACAACTATAAATTAAATACTTCTCATGTGCGATGTACCTGGGGCTGTAAACATACATATTCCCGAAACCATTCCCGGAGACTGTGATTCAGGATGTCTGTCGTTGAGCTCAGGCCCCTGGACGCTCCTCACTTGTCCCAGGTGGTTCTCGTGACTGTAATATACACACACGGGAAATTCCGAGTGGGAACAGCTCGTTGCTCTGTTAGGGCGGATGAGGAAGAGCTGACACTTATGCAGGCTTGCCAGAGGCCATCCTTGTGCTTGAGTGGCCCTAATCATTTTCAGCCGCTTGCCCCACCAGCCGTAGGGGCTCGATCTTCTCCCAGGGATGCTTCCCACGTGAGTGAATTCGGAACAAAGTTTAGTTAACTAACTGAATCCCATTCTCTTTGCATAACATGAATCTCTAATGTTCTCCTTTCTTGCTGTTCAACATGGCTGCATAAATTCAAGTCCATGGCTAGCAATGGTCATGTTGACTATCCTCTCCAGAACGCCACACTCCCAGCACATGCTCAAAAGAAGAGCCCCGAATTAGAACGCGATCATCTCCTCGGCAAGAGATAGCCCACAGTTCAGAAGCTCTGGTCTGAGGCCCGCTTCTGGCTGCCCCTCACCTGTTCTATCTTGCAGGAAGTGATCACCATGCCCTGTCAAAGCTGAGATGTGCCAAATATTTATTTGCATTGGTTTGTCAATCTATTTCAGACCCAATCTTGGAGACAGGTTTTGAGGGAGCCTCGAGAGGAGTCACGTCAATGGAAGACACAACAAGTGAAGTCATGAGGCTGGGATGAGCGGGGTCGGCCATACCTGGTACCCGAGGGCGGAAAGGGATGATTGACAAAGCATTTCGCTTCAACCTCCTGACAAGAGTCTGGAGTCCTACTTACAGGAATAGTGCAGTGATTAAAGACAAGAATTCTTGGTCTCTGGATGTTAACAGCTACTTTCGAGCAGCACAAGAGATTGTTTTTCAATTCCACATCTCCCTTCCACCATAGAGAAGTGGAATCCTGCAGACCAACAGGGGCTGTGGACATTGCCCTTGCCCAGCCCCTGGAGGGCACACGACAAGGTTTCCTCTACTCAGAGCTGCAGCACCAAGAACAGCGCTCAGACAGTGGAGCCTAGTCCCCGGAAGCCTGCTGGGTGGGCCCCTAGACACCTACCTACCACAGGTGTCTCTTGAAATAGACACCATGTGTCCAGAGCATCTGCTGCATTTCCTCCTAATTCTTGCTTAACAACACTGACGGTTTTTCATCTTAGGGTTGCTTTTCTGTGAAATCTAGAGGTGTTTTCGTTTTTTGGCACAAGAGAAGGAATTATATTCACCCCTTAAATTTTACATTGTTTGATTGTGTCACTCTCTATCATTTATTGAGATGACTGTTAAAAATCTAATTTTGTTGTCGTATGTATTTTCTGAGCCTCTCCATTCAATTTCTCCTAAAAATCCCATAAGCCTGTTTCCTTTAACCAGGTAGTTGATAATATTTGTGACTGTACAGACGTAGTATATATAAACAAGAAATCTATAGCATTGTCAACATAATATTATTGATGATATCATGCAAATGTATATTACACCACTGAGAAAGTGATGGTATTGTTACTGATCAGATCATGCTGAACATAGAGCCATTTGTCCCTCCAGTAGACGTGTCCTTCAAGTTGTTTCCTTTCCGCTGTCTATTTACTGTGTCACCTTACAGAACTAGAATACATTTCCTCTGTCTTTTTCTTAAAATTGAAAACATTTTGCTCCTCTCCAGGCTTCTCATGCTTTTCCCATCACTGTCCTCCTTTAAATGTTATCAAGAATAAATTAACAATCTATTCTGCATGTTTTACTCTTGCTTTATCCACCTATGTCTTCATAATCAATTATTTGAGGATTATTTGATGATAATCAATTATGAGTTTCATCTTAATAAAAATGTCAGAAGAGGCATCGTTCATACTGGTATCTGTGAATTCTTTTAAGACTTTACGGTTGGGGCGCCTGGGTGGCTCAGTGGGTTAAGCCACTGCCTTCGGCTCAGGTCATGATCCCAGGGTCCTGGGATCGAGCCCCGCATCAGGCTCTCTGCTCAGCGGGGAGCCTGCTTCCCCCTCTCTCTCTGCCTGCCTCTCTGCCTACTTGTGATCTCTGTCTGTCAAATAAATAAATAAATAAATCTTTAAAAAAAAAAGTCAGAACAGCCCATGTTGTGTCCGTGATTTTTGGAAGCTCAAGTTTATTTTCTACTTGGCTTTTCCTAATATAACTACCAGAAATTACAGGAAACTTGTTTTTTATCTTGAGCCCAAGTTAGAACAAAATGTCCTCATACCTGAATTCACAGAAGTGCTAATTCACAGTCAACACTATTGGTTTCTTGGGTATTAATAGCAACAAACGTGTTCAAATAATTTTTTTACTTGAAATGTCTATCATATATCAATTGTTTTCCACATATTTAGGGAGTAGAGAATCTGAAAAGTTATGTTGTTCTTTACAGGGCCCCATAAGATATTTAATATCATGATACACCACAAAATTATTCATCAGTAAAACACATACAACATTATGCATATGAACTATCAGGTCAGTGCACGAGTACTCATGAAAATGGTATCTTATTTTTATTTTTTTAAAAATATTTTATTTATTTATTTGACAGAGAGAGACACAGCGAGAGAAGGAACACAAGCAGGAAGAGTGGGAGAGGGAGAAGCAGGCTTCCTGCGGAGCAGGGAGCCCAATACGGGACTTGATCCCAGGACCCTGGGATCAGGACCTGAGCCGAAGGCAGACGCTTAACTGAGACACCCAGGCGCCCGAAAAATGGTATTTTATCAAGCGTGACCAGCTTTTTACAAATTTTTCTGTGACAATTAATTTGCTGCTGATTTCACTGGGCTAGGGCTAATTTGTAGGAAAATTGGAGCATATATGGTACCCATTTTTCTTTAAAAATACTTAAGGGAATTCCATGGAAAAAACCCTAAAATTCTTTTTACATAAAGTCCATATTTTATAAAGATGTTTGAGGCATTCTGGACAACATTATTGAATTTAGATATTATAACCTGTTAGATAACTATCATCTTTCCCAGTATCCAAATAAGGAAATCGATGAACCAGGTTGTTAAATAATGTGTTCCAATCTGATATCTGAGCTGATTCCCACGACACCATGGCACACCTCCCATTTCTTCTCCACTGAGATCATTTGTAATCAGACAGTCAGAACTATGCTCCCTAACCAGGACGGACAACTACCTGATGAAGAGCTCTCAGGCAGGCTGCTGGGGTTTCAATGCCAATCTTGCCACTTAGCACCTGGATGATCTTGTAAAATCACCGTAATCCGAGTCTCCTAACAAGTGCAGAGTCATAAAACAATAGCGGCTATGGCCAGGATCGTGGAAACGACTCAGTGAGGTGAGCTTGATAAAGGATATCGCGAAATGCCTGGCAGAAAATTAGCCTCCGGGATCAGCTCTAACAACTGAGTTGCTGCTACTTTCTGTTACAATATGATGCAATCCTTATTTCTCTCTTTTACTTTTTAATCTCTCTTGTTTATGACTTAAAATACGCATTTCAGTATATAGCTGATCTCATCCTCGCTGGCTATAAACACTTGCAAGATACATGGGTGCATTTTCTCAGCTCTGATCCCGTCCTCTGCAGCAGCACCTCTGAGTCCCAGGGAGCAGTTAGCAGGTGCAAAGAGAAGCTAAGAAACCCAAGTCATGCCAGATGCTCTACTTTTGCAAGACTAACTTTTCCAGGTGTCCTGAGGGAGAGGTTCGGCATCCCTATCAATCCTCCCTTTATGCCCAGTTTGCGTCTCCATGAGAACTACATCGTCCTTGGCCTTCTTCTGTGGCTGCTGCCTATAATATTAGTCTCACCATGAAACGGGCTTGTCATTATTTGAATCTGGTAGATCTTTTCAGCGTGGAACTGTAACACGGACCTTCATCCACCCCTTTCCACACCTATAAACAATGCTGCCAAGAAATTTCAGAGTGAGTTCACGTCAACCCTGATTTCCTAGAATCCCACTCTGGGATCTCTTATTTCTGAATTCTGCCTATAAACACTTCATTCGTTAATGTTGACACCCTTCAACATAAGATTTTCTTTCTTACCTCAACGAATATTTCCCATTAGGCAGGACTACCTTCAGCCCCCTTTCCAAATTAGTGTGAAATATTTCTCTACCCTAAATGGAACCAATAGCCCCAGGAGAGAAAAAAGAATTCTCATCTTTGAAAGTATACGATCTTTGGATAGGTGAGATGGAACACAGCTATAAGTGCACTCTATATATTTCCCAAGAGATCACTTAATTTTCTCACTCACTGGTCCACTCGTTCATTCATCAATCAGTATGACTCTGCTGGAAGGAAGAGAGGATGTAGTTTTGAAGAAAACAAGCAGGCAGGAATACGGAGTTCAAAAGCAGTTCCTGGTAAAATACTGAGGACGTGAATTCAAGCCATGGGTTGAAGAGAAGATGGAACGTCTTGAGTCTCCCACTGCTCTCCCCACTTCTCTTGCATCTCTGGTGGGGTACACTTGCCCATAAAATGGAAAAACTGAAAACTTAGATCTTTTCAACACAGCCCAAAGGTGTCATGAAAATTAGAAGCCATAAAATCATAGATTCTAAAAGTTGGAAAGACCTTGAGGGTGACCTAGTTAATGTACAGACATGGAATGTTCTTCAGCAAATGCAAATGTTTCTCATATTCTTTCTGGAATTTTTTTTTAGGATTTTATTTATTTATCTGAGAGAGAGAAGGAGAGCAGAGAGAGAGAGACAGAGCACACGAGAGCACAGAGAGGGAGAAGTACACTGTCGTAGTCTGATGCGGGGCTCAATCCCAGGAACCTAAGACCATGACTGAGCCAAAGGCAGACATTTAACGACTGAGTCACCTGGGTGCCCCTGAGAATTCTTTAGAATAGGAGCTTGTAGTTTTGTGGGTGGCTGCATGTTTCTCTCATCTCTAAAAACTAATTTATCCTATTTAATCTGAGTTTCTTGTCTTTTCTTTTTTCACATAAATGTAGTTGTGTGAGGGGATGGACACCGCAGCTGAGGGCAATGCTTCCTGTTAAACCGCATCAACTTTTCTCTTTTAAGAGCATCAAGGGAGGCCTTTCCTCACAAAACACACCATGGTTTTTGGCAATTGGTCAGACACAGTGGACGCTATAACTGGAGAGTTAGGTAGTACCTGGGAAGTCACCAAACAGTGTGCCTGGACATTTGCAGAGGGGACTGCAACCAAGAGACAGGTGCCCATCTGTAGAGGACTGAAACGCCAAAGAAGAGCCCGTCAACAGCCAACTGACAAAACTCATTCCCAGTCTTCAGTTAAATCGAAACCAGTTGTACCTCACTGAGAAAAATAGCCAATTATTTGGTTCTTTACAAAAGTAGACAGAAGAGCCTTCAGGCCACAATTCTGATGTTCTTGTCTGGAGGGGGTACCCTATGGAAATCATAAATCAACAAATTTCATGGTGAAAAATATCTGATTTCATGCCTACTTACATTTCTACAAATGTCATATTGAAACTATGAAGTCTGTGCTATGGCGGGGACACCCAGAGGCTTGCTCCCCTAAAATTCTCCCATATTTTGTTGGCTTCCACATGATCTTGCGAGCTTCCTGAATCACAGCTATGGAAAATGCTGGTTACACATTTTTTAGGCATGTTCAACTTTATAGCATAAGCCTGACTATTTTAAAATCAACTTCCATCCTGCTCACTTTGTGACCCCGTTGACATGGGACCAAACGGGCTGCTCCTTAATCTCCTCTTAAAGAAGACATTCCGTAGCCCAAGCCCTCCCAAGACCTAATGTACACCGGAAGTGATCCTGTTAAAGGGGTTTCACCTCCTTCAGCAAAATTTCTTTAGCTCAAGGGCTCTTGAGTTCCTTCCCTTCTAAATTGAGAGGCTCCGTGAGATTTCTTACACCCCGCAATGAATGTCCACAACATTCTGGTCTATTTCTTCCACCCCTTGGTATCCACTAATTTCTTCATGATCTTCCTGACACTGTCTCCTAGAGAAATGTACGGCACCTTTCCCTCTGAATTTGGAGGTCTCGGCCCACTCTGGTGATGAACCAACTCCATTCCTTCTGCACTGTTGGTAGGAACATTTTGTTCCACTACAAACATCACAGCTAGAAATCGGGGAGCAATCTTTCCTTTTACCACCTATCCTAGTACCAACACAACAAGGGAGAGCCTTTTGTTCCCAACCCATCTCTACTTCTGGTGGAGACCTCCCCTTTTTACAGGAAAGGACTAGAAGTCAATCCAAGTTTCATGTGTCCTGCAAAGTTGAATCGTCCCTCCTCTGAAGTGCTCAGTCCATCATTGGGCCTCTCTCTCTCTCTGCAGGGGGAAAGTCTCCCTTGTAGGAATGCTGCTGAAGAGATTTGGAGACGGCTGTATCCCTCTGGCCTCTTAGCGCTGGCCCTGGGGAGAAGCACATGGGTCTTCCCCATCAGACGGGCTTGTAGGGCAATGCTGCAGATTAGCTCCAGGAGTGGCCAAGAATGGGTCCAAAGACAGAGGGTCACAACAGAGAGAACGCTAACTGGCTCCCCACAAATCTTCATAGGCATGGATGATGATTTTTGAATAAAAAATTTGAATGTCCTTCCAGTTCATCTTGATTAGCTGGGGTATGTCTTCCAATGTACCACAGATCCTGCTCTTTCCTACTGTTTATACCTTTTCTTTACCTGGCATGACTTACTCACTCGCATTCTTCTGCTTCCTGAAGGCACGCGATTTCCAGCTCTGAGACCCTGTGAATTAGCATCCCAAATGCCCACTAAGGAAAGAGCTCGAGCATTTGGCAACTCTATCGTATTTCATGTATGTTAGTGGATTGAATTCACAAAGGAATGGCTTTTTTTTTTTTTAGGATATTCATACACACAAATACAGATAATTAGGAAATAAAATGCCTTCATGTTCTATGGTTAGCAAGAGCTGGAAGAAAAATACAATCCAATTCTCATGTTATTTCTGATGCTACCTAGAGATCCAGCAGAAAAAAAAGCCAAACCACTCTAGTGTGGGAAGGATTCTGAGTTAAGAACCTAAAACAGATTTTCTCATAGCACAGAGCCAAGAACCTCTTCTTAGGTTCCGCGCCTAAGAGCGGTTCATGGGGGTTGAGGTCTCGGAGAACCGTGCTAATGGGCGCAGCTGGAAACGCCCCAGCGCTGATAGCGCCCCACGCTCCGTGGGAGCCACTGAAGGACGTGTCCTCGGACCTGGGAGCCTAGGGTTCTATGCGGAATAGGAAGCAGCTTCACGGGGTTGAACGCACATCAGTGGTGGGGACAGCAATTGTGAGTATCCTACCTGTTTCATCTGACCTCCCTTTAGCACCTGGTGGTGGGAGGCTGGGACCAGCCAAGAAATAAAGCTCTCGGGACTGATAGCGCCTTAGGAAGAGCCCTGTATTAATAAGAAAAGTTCCAGGAAGATGGATAGGGTTCTCTAAATTTAATTCTTCTGACCAGATATTTGGATAGAACTTAATTATGTGTCAGGCACCGTTATAAGCTCTTAAAAATAGCAACCGTAATCATGATAACCACTCTGGGAGGTCGGTGTTATTATTACTATTGCCATTTTCCAGGTGAGGAGATTGAAGATCAGAGACCTAATGTAACTTGCCCCGGATCACACAGCTCCAGGAAAGGAAGGAATCAATCCCATCTTCGTTTCCCTGCTTACCTAGTGCCTTGTGAGTTTCTCCTAGTGAAGCGCCAGGTCTGCTGGCCAGGAGGTGGGGTTGGTGACACTCAGGAGGGCAGTCTTTTCAGAATGGGACCCAAGGACTTTCCCCTCTGCCTGCTCCATTGTTTGGAGAACAATGAGAGAAGAAAGTGAGAAGAATGGGCTTGTTCTGCTCCCTACCCTCCTTTGCCTGACTCTTTACCCCAGCTCCCTCCTCGTCCCTCCCTCCTCCTTGGCTGGGAGCGGAAACACTCGCAACAGAAGTATTTCAGGGGTTCTCCAGGAAGCGAACTGGATTAGGGATGATGAAAACCGGTTTCTAGCATTTACTCTGCCTCTAACCAGCTGTGTGACCTTTGGAAAATCAGAACGTCTCTGGACTTAGGAGTCTTCATCTGTAGAGAGAAGAGAATAATGCTAAGCTTCTGTAGAGTTCAGATACTCCATGATTCTATGATATAAACAAACCAAATATTTTAGCAAATGTTCCTAAAATGTTGATAAAACAACTTAAATTGACTGTGTTAATTTCAATTCCATGCATTTCAAAAACAGGATCCTCCCTCGTTTTTGTTTTCACTCCTGTTTTTTGTTTATATAAATGTTCTTACTTGTTATCACAGGAGGTAAGGAAGGCTTCATACTGCCGGACCAGGTTTCACTGGATTTTATTATTTTATATTATGTTATATTATTTTATAGCAATCTGAATGTCATAATACGAATCAGAGTAGTCCAAAATAGTGCAGAGCCTGTCAAGATTTTCTTGAGGAAATTCACAGGAACTTCCTGTATTTTCACAACCACTTAGCATACACCAGATGGAGAAAATAATGCACTGCTTCCCAGGGAAGTGGGACATTTAGTAAAGCGGGTTTTCGCACATAAAAATACTATCTTTTCTCTCGGAGCAACCCATGGATCTCTGAAGGGGAAAAATGGTCAGACATCTGCACTGCTTTTGTGGGAGCAGGCATTCACTCTCTAAATGGGAGAAGGATTCCTTCCAGCTCTGTTAGGTAGAAGTGCTTCCCTAGGTGTGGAGACTTGAAGAAGAGACAGGCCTCCGGCCCGGCTTACGGAGACGAGGCTTCCAGAAACAGCAGAGCGAGCGCTCTGTGCACGTCCAGGCCAGATCAGTAGTTTTGGGGCTGCCTTCAAGGCCTGCGTCTGAAGCCACTGGCGTCTTATAAAAAGCCAGGACCCAGACTGCTTCCTCAGAGAATCCCTGTGGAGTCTGGCCATGACCTTCTGCTGTGGTGGCTGAACTCCTTAGCATCTCCCCGCCCTGGACCAGGATTCTGCCTCCCTGGCCAGGACCCCCTGCACGGTGACCTCCTGAAGGTCGCCAGGCCTCCACAGGGACCATGAGGCTTCCCTGCAGAGATGCCGTCTCCTCAGCCCAGCACTGAGGGGCTTCTGGTCATCCCCGACTCCCATCTCTTATCTCATATCCAGGGATCAGCTGCGGTGTCCCCAGTCTGCCCTGGATGTCATGGTTGTTACGGCTCCAGGTTCTGTGGGGAGGCCTGGGCCTCTGCTAGATGCTTCTCCTCGGGGTCTCTCATGGGGCTGCCGCGGGTGACAGCTGCTCGGACCAGCCCGTGGGGTGCCCGCCCTTCAGGCTCCTTAGCGGGCTCGACCTCTGGGGTTCACTGTGCTCTGCCAGGTGACTCGGCCTTTCTCCCGTCGTGTCATCCATCCCAGGCCCTCTTGCTTTCCACGTGGTCTTTCATGCAGGGTTTCCAACCCGGCAGCCCAACTTCTAACATGAACTCTTAGGGCTTCCGTAGTGACCAAAGCCAGAACTGCTGGGCCTTCCACAGAATGAGCTGCGGGAAGCCAGTCAGCAGGTGCAGGAGGCAGCCCACGGGGAAGGCCGTGAGTGCCGGGATGGGTTGGCCTGCCAGGTCAAGCCTGCTCGGCAGTGCTCCCACAAGACACCCCCAGCTTTCTCCTTCTCCTCCTCTAAGTCATCCCTCTGATCTCTCCTCCTTAGAGTCTGTGCTCAGCTCCCAATTCGGAACTGTAGCGTCACCCTTCCTACTCTCCAGCCCCTTTCCTAGCTTTACTTTCCTCCTTTGGACCATACCCCTTAAACAAAACATCGGTTTCACCTTTTGATCTCATTCTTTTCTTGTTCTGGCCATGATAGGAGGGTGGGGAAAGACAGAAACCCCATCGTTGCTGCATTGTGTCGGTTGAAGTCCCAGCTGTGTCCCCAGTCCTGAGAACAGCACGTGGCAAACGGTGAGATTTCCCCAAATAGGTATGGAAACAGTGAAGCCTGGCTCCCACCTCCCCTTCGCACTCCTGCTTGGTGCTCCTCTGGGTGACTGTGCCCCATTTTTCTAGACGTGAGTAGGCTGGTCCCTGGTTGTCGAGGTTGACAGCTCAGGGGACCCTCCTAGAGTGGCTTTGAAAGACAGGGAGGGGATGGACTTTAAACATGGGATGCTGCTGTGAAGACATCCCGGGTATGCTTGGTGTCGTGCCATGTGGTACATGAATGGAGGGCAGAGAACAGTCTTGCCATGGTGAGCCTTAGCTGACAGAAACCCAGGATTTGATGGGAAAGATGTCGAACATCAGTCGCACTGCCCGGGTCTGGGATTTCCAGACTGCAGAAGTCTATGAAAACCAATGTCTCTCCAACAGGACATTAGCATCTCAAACTGTGAGCTTAGGGGATTGATGATGGAAAGGAATGGGCGTCAGCTCTTGACCCAGACTTCATGGTGGGTGCTCTCCATACAACGCTAATCCTGACCACAGTGCTCCCATTCCCCAGATGGGAAAACTGCAGTCACATAACCAAGTCAAGGTCCAGAGTAAGATGAAACGTACACCCCACCCCATCCCATCCCTGTCAGTGTTCTGTATTTTAGGTAATCTTACTGCTTAATGACCCTCTACTTTCTTACATTCGTCAGCAGAGAAACTTGATCCTTAGTGTGTGAAACTGGGGAGAGACCATACAGATGGTTTTTGGATGGAATAATGAAAGAATCTATTAACTCCCAATTCATCTGGGTGCTAAGCTTCAGAAAGTTATTATTTAGAGGTATTAATACCCTAAAGTTATCAGGAAAGCAGAAATTACATTTTATATAGCATTTCACCGCTCCCCGCTTCACCAACTACTCAATTTCTTAGAGGTTTTAAATCCCAACTTCCAGTTTGTGAATGTTGCATTTGGCAAGTAGGGAAATGAGTTCTTTCATACAATAGTGAGACACCAATATTTTATTCCCTTTGTTGGCCTACATTATTGATCTTTCCAAGGGCATGCCCATGGATTCTCTGAAAAGTGGTGGGCTCCCTGTAACCAAAAGTATTCACCAGAGAGCGGGGGAAAATCAGGGGACCTGCATTCCGTGGAAGTGAGGTGAAGTGACTCCATTGTCACTTCCAGCTTGAAGAATCCACGTTTCTTTCTAAGATCTCCCTTAAGGACGCAGGATTTGTAAAGGAAGTGGTAAATAATTTTGGTAACTGACAGCATAAGATATATAAGGTGGAGTAGTAAAAGGCTAACAGAGTGAGTAGAAGGCAGAGTAAAATGGTTTATATTATATATTTAAGTAAGAAAAGGCTGTTGAAGACTTCAGACCGAAAGCAATTTTAAGCAGCATAAAGCTATTGAAGAGAAGGGGATATATAATATAAAAGAGATAGCACAAAACATGTAATTTGGGTTTGGGCTTATCAGATTTCTGAGTCTGTGTCCACCCAGTATGAGAAGACTTTTAAGGCTTGTGGCCACGTGTTAAATGTGAAAAGATGTAATGTCTTGGTGAAACTTTCAAAGTATCCATTGAGTTGCTCTTAAGGTGTCATGTGACCTGAAGAAAAAGAGATGACGATTTTGACTAATTTTATGTCCTCATTTGGAGAGTGTGAACGGTCAGCAAAAATGCCCTGTTGGAAAACTGGATAGTCAGAGGCAACATAACAGAATTGAACCTTTCTCTTCTACCACTTACAAAAATTAACCAGTAAGACCGGAAACCATGAAACCGCTGTAGAAGACATGAGGGAAAGCTTGTTGATGATTATCCTGGCAACAACTTTTTGGATATGACCCCAAAAGCACAAGCAACAAAAACAAAAATCAGTAAGTGGACCCCAAAACTAAGAAGCTTCTCTGCAGCAAAAGAAGCAAGTGACAGAACGAAGAGATAACCTGTGGAAATATTTGCCAACCATTATATCTGATAAGGGCTTAATATCCAAAATATATAAGAAACGTATACCTCAAAGAACAAAAAAAACACCTCAAAATAATCGGTTAAAAAATGGGCAGAGTACCTAAGTAAACAGTTTCCCAAAGAAGACATATACATGGCCAGTGGATATATGTAAAGATGCTTGGCATCACGAATGCAAATCAAAACCACAGGGGCTGTCATCTCACCCCTGCTAGAATGACTAGTACCGAAAAGACACGAGACAGCATCGGGGAGGCCATGTGGCACAGGGAAACTGAGACACTGTTGGTGGGAATGCGAATTGGTGCAGCCACTACGGAAAACAATATGGAAGCTCCTCAAAAAATTAAAAATAGAGTAACCCTATGGTCCAGCAATCCCACTTCTGGAGATACACCCAAAGGAGATGAAA
The DNA here is from genome assembly GCA_004024625.1 of Mellivora capensis. Lineage (NCBI taxonomy): Eukaryota > Metazoa > Chordata > Mammalia > Carnivora > Mustelidae > Mellivora > Mellivora capensis. The sequence goes on along the minus strand of PISX010000719.1, from coordinate 177,695 downwards.
TCACTGTCTTGAAGAGCTATCTCCACCCCCATGTCATTGCAGCATTAGCCACAATAGCCAACATATGGAAACAACTTAAGTGTCCATTGATGAATGAAAGGATATAGAAAGTATGTGTCCGCATATACACGTACACACGGGATGTTAGAAGGGAATTCTGGCATTTGTGACAACATGGATGAGTCTTGAGGACAGGACGCTAAGTGAAATAAGTCAGACAGAGAAAGACAAATACTGTATGATCTCACTTATATGTGGAGTCTAAAAACATCAAACAAACAAAACAAACAAACAAAAAAAACGATCTCATAGAAGCAAAAAGTAGAATGCTGGTTGCCACGTTCTGGGAGATGGGAAATGGGGAGATGTTGGTCAAAGGGAACATACTTCCATTTTTAAGATAAATGAGTTCTGGGGACCTGATACTTAGCATAATGACCATGATTAACATATATATAACATACAGGTGATATACTTGAAAGTTGTTGAGAGTAGATCTTAAATGTTCTCAACACACACACAATTATAATCATGTGAGATGTTGGATGCATTAACTAACCCTACCATAGTAATTTTCACCATATAGATGGTGGTAATTTATATATGGTGAAAAATAGTGTGTGTGTGTGTATATATATATATATATATAATCACATTGTACACCTTAAACTTAACATAGTTTTCTGTCAGTTACACCTTGGTAAAGCTGGAAAAAAGACTGTGACACACTGAAATCAGAGTATTGTTACATATTTCTTTAATTATTTTTTTTCACAGCTGTGTCGAGGTATCCTTTACACAACATAAAATTCACCCACTTTAGATCTCCAGTACAATGAGTTTTAGTAAATTTACACATAGATGCAAACTGTTCCCACAATCCCGTTCAGAATATTTCCATCACCGCCTCCCACCTTCCCAAATTCCCTCAGTCCCTCTCAGCTCTCACCTTGGCCCCCCAGGCAACCAGCCATCAATTCCTGTCAGTATTACAATTGCTCTATTTCACAAGCCATGGGAGATTTTGTGTGTCTGAGTGTGTATAAGAGAGTAAGACTAAGAAATACACGCAAAGAGAGAGAGAAAAAAAGAATCATGGATGGCTGAAATATGAGGCCACAAAATAATTCTTTTTCAGGATGTGTGCCTGCTAATACTCTGTTTTAAATAGCGTTTACTTTTTCAATGTTTTCAAATGTCGTGAAAAAGGGGTGAGGGGGCTTCATTTTATTTATTTATTTTTTAAATGTGTATCCTTAGACCTAGTTGTTTTAAGGAGTTTCAAAGTGATTTTGTTTGCCATTAGAATGGAGGCCTCACTTTTCAAACAAAATCTTTAAATTGGACCCCAATGTATAACAGAGGAAAATCTAAGCAGCCATCACGGAGGGGAGAAGGAGACCCAGAAGTGCAGTACCCTGGACTCTTGCCCACACCCGCGGGCTTCTGTCCTTCCCTTTCAGCTCCTCTCCTGCTTGCCAGGTGGTACCTTGAGGAATATCATCTTATAAATAGAACCTTCTAAAATGTCCACATTCCTCCTGGATGCAACTTCCTTCTGTTGGGGCCATGTGCTCTGATGGTTCAAAGGGCAGAGTGGGGAGGTGTCCGGGCATTCCTGGCCCCTTTAGAAAACACAAAATCCTCCCCTTTGACAGTTGTAGGTAAGGGATGTCCTCACAATCTTTATTCACATCTTTGCAGATGACCCCTTGCTTTACTTCCTCAAAGTACTAACCGTATCTGTTATTAACAGCTTTGATTTAAAATTATTTCTCCAATACACAAATTCTTGATGACCATCTCTTTGTCACTTCTAGTTACTACTAACATGATATTTCATCCCTTTTGAATATATATGCCGATATGATTTTGGTGACATTTTTAACTTCATGGTTAGGAGATTTTTCTTCTTTGGCCTGGTGATGTCCTATATTTTATTAACTGATTAAATAATGGTCACATGTTCATGTTTTCTGACATATACCCCCCTTGGTCATGGGGAACTCTTCATTTAATGCATTATTAAATTTTATTCCTGATCATTTCTTAACTATTAAGCTTCTGTATCAGTGTTCCTATTCTGTTATTTTTTTCCTTTTTTCTTTTTTTCAGGTATATGTTATCAGCTTTCAGTATAATTTATGCTCACCTGACTTCGAAAGCTTGGTCACATTTTTTCATGGAACAGTTAAAAAGTGTGGGAATCACCTCTTCTGAAAGAACGCTTCAGTAAAACTATCTGGATCTGGATCTGGAGTTATTTTTGGAGATAATTTCTTGGCAAGTTTTTGTTTTGTTTCAGTTTTTGTTTGTTTGTTTTTCCTTTTTCTCAGTATTTTTGACCCCATTGGTGTTCTGTTGCTTCATGTTCTATGTGGTGACTTACATTTTTCCAGAAAATTATCCTTTCAATAAAATTTTCAGATGTATTTTATAATAAACTTTGCATTGTGCTCTTTTCTTTTTTTAAAAAATCACCGTGTCTTTTTTTTTTTTTCTCTTCCTTATTATGGGTGCTTTGGTGCCTTGTCTTATTTTTTCCCCAAAATGTGTTCTCTGTTTCTCTTTTTGAAGAACTTGTTCCTAGGTTTGTCAGTTGACTATTTTCCTGTTACCTATTTCATAATGTCTATTTTTTATGTATTATTTTTTAGGTCTGATTTGCTTTCGGCTCATTTTGTTATATATTTGTAAACATTTTGAATTTAATGTTCAGGTCACTTATTTCATTTTTTTTAAAACTTGTGTTAATGATACTCCTAAGGGCATTAGCTTACTCTGAAAAGAGCTTTGGCACATTTCAATATGTTTTCATGTACGGCATTTTAATTCTCATTTTAATTGATTTCTAAATCGTGGGTAATTCTATCCAAGAAGTTAACAGTTTCATCCATTTTATTAAACACACTGATTTCATTTTCATTAAAGAAATGGACACTTTGATCCCCTCTCCGTCCCAATCTGCAGACCTTCCCCTGAGACCTCTTGACAATCGACAACTGGGCAGTCTGAGGCAGACTTGATGTTTATTCCTTATGAAGCAGCCTGTTTCCTCCACAGCCTTATTCCAACTTTAAAAAGTCATAGAGTCATGGTCCATGTGGCTCTGCTAAAATAACTTTGGTCCTCTGATTCCCATAGCCTGGCCTTCACCTTGATTAAAGAACGTATTCCTTCATTCCATGAGGCAGTGAATGAGTCTTTGCCATGAAAGGTAGGCAGAACCACAGTCTCTCCCCTGTGCTTCTCCCTGGCTCTTCCTCTCAGGGATCTTACTCCGTGAAGCAATGTGCCTATGCCCTATCTGTCTGCCATTTGCATTCATGGTGGTTATAATCTCGCGATGGGCCAGGAAAGACATACACGGGTGGATGCAGATTAGGAACAGGAGGTTGTCCCTGGCTGCCTCAGAAAGTAGCTCTCTCCAAGCTAGACTGATTCTGTGGGGCTTCCCATAACGTGTCACGTGTGTGGAATGCAGAAATGCGAGTGTGAGAGCTTCCTTGTCTGCTTCACATCATGTCCTCTTATGTTTTCTCTTCAAAAGGAACATATGGTGGCTTCAGAAAGTTTCTCAATCCCATCCATCACTCATGTAACTCTCCTATGACTTTCAGATGAAGGAAAATTATAAACGAGCTCTCTCAGAGTCTCTGCTTAGGCAATGCCCTACTTCCCCTTAGGTTTCATGGACATTTCCAAGGAAAGCCGAGGGAGAATAAATTAGAACAATTAACTAGACGGGACCACAATCCTCAAGTCAAAAAAAGACTCTGATTGCCTTTATTTAACTTGATAAACCCTTGAGCTAACTTTACAGTTGTTAGGCCTTCATCCATAACTCACATGTTCTGAGGACCTAAGAGCCAGAATTAACAAGGATTCTTCCAGAACGTCCTTCTCAGAAATGCTGCGCTGCTGAGACTCAACCCTTACCAGCTTCTCAAAGGCCTGGTTTATCTATTAGAGAAATGTTTGTCCCAATATAATTAACATGCAGGCTGTGAAAAAATATATTTTAAAATATTTTCAATATTTTAAAATATATTTTTTAAAATCTATCATTAATAAAGGCACCGATCATTGCTGTCAGATCTGCAGTAATGTCATAATAATACCTCACACCACACACAAGGATTAAAACCTTTGCTTTCTTTTGATTTTCAATGTGAACCTTCAATATAGTCATTCCCAAATTTACATATGATGTAGAAATTTGATGAAAGTAAGATAAGTAAGACTTAAACTCTGTATCTCAACTATCTATAGTCAACCACAGGGGGGAAATAAAGAAAAAAAAGAAGAAATCAAGAACAGACTAAAGCTAATCCAGTCTGCCTCGTGCTTTAAGCATCTAGACAGAGTTCCAAGCAAACTCATTCTTGGTTTGGCAGTTTGAGATAAATGGATGGAGGTGATGCTCATTTGCGGGATGAAGGTAGAGACCCAAGCTATTGATTCCAGCTCTCCTTCTATTTCCTCAAACCCTTCCTCCCAGTGCTTTGCCCAATGTGGTCTTTTATATTCTAAATCAACTTAAGTTTGAAATGTACTTTTTAACTTAACATTCTAAGTACAGTAGTCTGACGATTGCTGTTGATAAAACTGACGGGATTTTTGTTTATTTATTTTCACTGTTCTTCATCCCTTCTCTGGTGCCTAGAATGATGCATGATACACATAAGTCCTCAATACATATCTGTTGAATATTGCAGGACTAAACCCCACAAAGCTATTGAGTAATAGGTAACCACATTGAAAACAACCCATAATTTCATTTATGTTTTCCTTTCTCATCATGATCTAGGTGGTTTCCCACAGTATTTGTAGATACATAAATATAACATTTTTACTAACTCTATCACCCTTTTTCTTATTTAAAAATTTTTTTTTGAAGATTTTATTTATTTCACAGAGAGGCACAGCGAGAAGGGACAGGAGCAGGGGGAGTGGGAGAGGGTGAAGCAGGCTCCCCGCTGAGCAGGGGGCCTGATGTGGGGCTTGATCCCAGGACCCTGGGACCATGACCTGAGCCGAAGGCAGACACTTAATGACTGAGCCACCCAGGTGCCCCTTTTTTTCTTATTTTAAAAAGCAGATATATGGATAAATGATTTCTCCCAAATTCTGAGAGTCAAAACCAGGCTAGGTCATCATTAGGGCCATCAGCAGTTGTCTCAGAAAGAACATGGTTCTCTTACAACAAGACTCTCATCCAATCAGCCTGTCCTCCTCGGGGCATGTCACAGGAAGACTTGGACTTCCAGAACCTTTGAGATGGTATGTCTGTCACTCAAGGATCACTACAAAATCACTACAAATTAGTGCTATTACTGCTGAAATGTGTGATATTAGCATTTTCTCCCTAAATTTCACAAAAGATTGGCAAGACGTCTAAATTTCTGACCATAAGACGCTAGCGTGAAACGAGGACAAAAGAGGTAGGGGAAGAAGGAATCACTGTCTCAGGGGTGAGGAGGGGTGGGGCTGTCAATGACTTTGAGTCAGTATAAACATGCCCTTCTGGAATGCCAGTCAACCATTGGTTGGAATTCAGGAATTCAGGAAGGACGGAGCTGACAACAGGTCAGAGTTGTTTAAACGTGTTCTAGGAAAAGGCAGACTTTGCTTGGGCATTATAGAATCTGTATAATTTGCAGAGAGGAGGAAGAGAAGTGTATCTTAAGTAGGACGCTGACAAAAACTCCAAACAGCGCACGGAGGCATGGTCTACTCAGGCAACCTTGAGGTTGTTGGTTGGGCTGAAGTTAAAAGTTAATATTAAGGAGGCATATTGAAATAATTTTTGGAAAGGAGATTTGGGATTGCTTCAGGTGCAATGCTGGGGCCTTTAACTTAGGCAGACTCAGCATTGTGTAATGTATAGAATTATAGAATCACTAGGTTGTACACCTGAAACTAATACAACATCGTACATCAACTATATACTTGAATGATAATTTTTTTTCAAAAAGCACCATCATCCTTCTCAGAAAAAAATAAATAAAATCTATAAATAAAATAGGCATACTCATTTAGGCTTGACTTCACAGATTAGAGAGAACCTTCTAGAAAGTCGAGCAGTGTCCTGGTTTCAGTTCCAGAGAACTGAAAGAATAAGCTTAACCCTCGTGGTAACATCTGGACTTGAAAAGGAGAATAAAGTGGAGAATCAGATTAGAAGATAATGTTTAACATGAAATGCTGGATGTGAGGTCATCAGACCTTAATTGAAGATAAAAGAAATTTCTAGAGATTTTGGAATTGTGTACATGTAGGAGCAATGACAAAGTGGAGGGATTTGAGTGAAATTAGGAGTTTTGGAAGATTGAACTCAACCCTTCATTTTAGTAAAACAAAGTGTATTTGACAACTTCATTTGTTCTTAAATGAGCATTTGTTGCATGTAAAATCTGAAAGCCTTTTTTATTCAGAAGCTATTTAAAAATGTACTCATTGAATTTGCTTTTATATGTTTTTAATTGTTTTACAAATGGACATGCACACTGCTAAACTCATTTCTCCTAAACCAATTTATGGGAAACAGACATACATTGGGGAGAGTTAACCATCCACAGTATTAGTAACACAAGGAAACTTAATTTGTTTTCTGGTTTTCGTGTTCTCCGCCATGCTGAACAGAGAAAGCAATAGATCTCAGAAGGAATCTAGGTGGGAAAGGGAAGGGAAACCAAGAATTAGTTAGGATAAAGCTGGAGGCAGGGGCAACTTTGTCCCGATGGGTCATAGATGCTGAGAAGGCATTGCTACCAGTGTCTGGTTCTTCTAATGCTCCCTTTGCACCCACTTCACGAGCTTCTGGAAGCCAGAGTTCATGTGGACACCACTGGTCTTAGCTTATTTTTAAACATGTTGCAAATACTTGGAGGTGAAGATCCCATGCCCTAATCTGTTGTAAGAAATAACCCTAAACCGGGAAGAAGCAAGAGTGTCCCAGGACGAGCATTTCGCAGGCTGGTCCGGAGTGGGAGGTGTGGACTCTGGCAGCCTGGGTGACACTTCTGTCCCCAGTTACCTCCCGGCTCCCAGATTCAATCTCCTTAAGCCACACTTTCCTCAACGGTTGAGGAAGAATCACACACCGTGTGAACCTCACAGTGTTGTTGTGGGAATTGGCGGAATCCACTTCAACCCCGACTCCGGTGTTTGGCACCTTCTTTGGCTGCTACAGTCACACCCTCCGGAGAATCTCTGACCGATTTACACTCCGCCCCCGGAGAAGCTTTCCATTCTGTACCAGAAATAACTTCTCCTAGGCAGTCTTTAAGTGTACTTCTTACTCTGCATCTGGCTTTCTAAAAAAAAAAAAAGAAGAAGAAGAAGGAAAAAAAAATGTTATCTCTCTTTACATTTCTGCTTCTGAATCTGCTTAGCAGTGGGAGAGAGCCCACAGCAAATTGCATGCCAGTTATTAATGTCCTCTTGTTTTCGTGTCATCTTAGCTCAGAAATCAAGATAGAGTTCAAGTCTAAAACCATGCAACGTGCAGAGAAAATGGGCGGTTTTGTTTTATTAAGGCTATTCGTAAAGAGTGTCTCCTACCAGGGGCTCTCTGGCGTTCGGACGATGGATTACTAATAAAAGTAAGAATTTTATTAGGTTTTACTTTGTATTATGGTCTTGTTTCAAAAGGGAGGCAGCTATTACAAGAGTAATTTTCATCTATTTCTGATGCCTTTTTTTCTTCTTCCATGGATCTGTTGGGGTGGGAAGGGAAAGCCCTTTTAATATCCCAGAGAAGGTTCCGTTGCCTTGTGATGAAGTGTGGCTCCCTGCCTCTGCTAGGTGCCTAGTTCTATTCCACCATCAGTAAACAAACACAGATATTTTTCCTGCCCTTCATCTTCTGTTGGTGGACTGATCGTCCCTGTAGTGGATTTTCCATGTCCTATTTTGTTCTTTTATTAAAAAATGAGTTAAGGATCCATTCTTATGAAATTGTGTAATTCTATTCCTCTGCGGCATTGTCTAGCCATAAATCTGGCATTTCTGGTGGCATTTATTCTCTACCCACATCACCACCCATTCATGTTCAAATGCTCAGAGAGACCCACTCCAGACTCTCCTGGGGGACTATCGCTTCCTCGCCTCAGCGTCGAAATGTTCCCTGTCAGCCATGACAGGGACAAGCCCAAGGGAGTGGAGACATGTGCAAGGGGTTGTTTTGTCCTGATCTTCAGGTATCATCTTGTCCATGAATGTCCTTCCTGTGATCCTTGTCCTCTGGCGCACAGCTGCTCGCAATGTGTGGTTATTTGAGGATGACTGAGCAGCCCTTTGTGGTGAGGCTAACGATACAGAAGCAGGCGCTGAAGGTCTTCCCGTCAGTCTGGGGCAATGACTGTGGGCCAAGCTCCTCGCCCTGCTCCTTCACTCTCCTCATTACAGCCATGGAGAACTTAAAAAAAAAAAAAAAGACAAGAAGAGAAAAGCAAACATCTGTAGGACTCTTCTGACACACAAGGATGTGTTTGAACATCGTAGTAGCATTTGGAAGTGCCTGTTCCATTTGACAGAATTTGCAAATCACATTTTCCCCCCTCAGAATAACTTGCAGTGTGGAAATGCTTCCATATGCTACAAGTTGTTCTCATCATTTTGCTGAAGGGGAAACACAAAGGAGAGAGCCATTGCCGAGTCTGTGACTTGCACAAAGCAGAGAGCTGCAGCAGGCGCACGCCTCATGGCCGCCTCCTGTTGGGTCTGACCTCAGGTACGCCGGGCTCGTAGGTCATGCTCCCCACCTGAGTTCCGGTAGGTAGCTTCTCTCTTTAAAAGATCACCTCAGTACAAATTCATTAATAAGTCTGCAACTTATTACGATAGCCAATGTTTCTCAGTGCATTTATCGGTGAAAAAAAATTCAGCTCTTCCGTGTGTCACAGTCAGAAAGTCCCATGTTCCGATGGCCTTGCTTTTGCACATCCCAGCGGAGAAAAACTCTCTGTTTGCGTGCTTGTACTAGAGTTCATTTCGCTAATCGTCTTGATAAGAATAGAGCAGCTTTAAGGAGGAGAGTCAACAAGGGTCTCAGCTTCAGGCAAGTTTTGTGTCCCCTGCCTTTTCATCAAAGAAATGGTCTTCATCCACTGGGGTGAAGATGGAGAAAGAGTTGTACCATGCATGCAAACATCCATGACAAGTCAAAGCATGGATATCGGGTTCCAAGTTTGCTAAGGAGCTGACTCTTCCCTCAACTTTCAGGACTCAGAAATACTGATATTCCTTAGTTCGTTGGCCATCTCGACAAAGATTTATTGAGCATCGACTACGTGCTGGGCCAGAGATACCAGATGGGGTCATGGTCCCATAAATTGAAGAGCTTATATTCCAGAGGAAAACAGTTGGAAAAGCAAATACCTAATGACAAGTCATATTACAAACAGTAACTGTCCTTTAGGACAAAAGACAGACTGGCTAATTTCTGCTTGAGGAATCAAGAAAGGTCCATGGAGGGAATGACATCTGAGCTCAGTCTGAAGGAGAGGAGGCATTTTTCCAGGTGCAACATTGAGGATAAATATTTTGGTCTTTGGGAAGAGCACATGCAGAGAAAGGACCTGTGTCATTAGAGCATAAGGCCACAGGAGACCCAGCCCAGACACGGGTCTGCCATAGTCAGGACCATTCACTGAAAAGGAGCAGTGGGGATCATGACTCAGAAAAGCAACATCACTGGGGATTTTGTTATAGAAAAGTACATACAGATGCAACATGAAGAATGAAACAGGAGGGCGGGACAATAGGTAGCTGACCAATGAGGAGGCAGATGTCAATCTAAGGTAAGAGTCCCATAGGTCAGCTCATCCCAACTATCTATGGTGTTTGCTTTTAAAGAATGTGGTAACACTGGCAGAAAATATACATATGAATCATCACGTTAAACATGAGACTACCCAAATATTCTTCTTTTAAAGGTAAGAATCCATTCCTTCTCTCAATTCTCTTCCATTGCAATAAAACACAAATTAAGAAACTATATTTTAAAAAGTTGAAATCTTGAAATCTTGAAAAAATAAGGGCTTTTGCTGCTACTGTGGAGTATTTTGTTTTATTTTATCAGTTTTTATTGCCGGAACCAGTAGTTGGGAATTTAAAAGCCCCACCTCGCCAGTCAAGCTGCAGATGCGGTTTTTGAATCTGACCCTTCGTTCTGGAGACTCAGTTCACTGGGTGGGTCAGTGAGTGTCTTCGTGTCCCTTGGGCCGTTTAATAGCTTTTCTTTCAGGTTTGGGCCTTATCGTTTCTTTCCTTCCAGAACTTCACCTCTTTCCCGCATGTGTTGTCCTTTTCACTTGCTGAGATAGAGCGTGAATTCAAGAAATTCTTAAGGGGAAAAAGAAAGGAGCAACTGACCTTTTTTTTTAACCGAATCTCATGACTCACATCTGAAAAGATGAGTTTTGAAACAAATAAAATAAGGTCCATATCCCAGAGCATTTTTGCATTTGAATGATGAATTGTCAGACGAGGGCCCTAACTTAGGCTAAAAACCAAACCAAACCAAACCAAACCAAACCAAACCAAACCAGGGGCGCCTGGGTGGCTCAGTGGGTTGAGCCTCTGCCTTCGGCTCAGGTCGTGATCTCAGGGTCCTGGGATCGAGCCCCGCATCGGGCTCTCCGCTCAGCACAGAACCTGCTTCCTCCTCTCTCTCTGCCTGCTTCTCTGCCTACTTGTGATCTCTGCCTGTCAAATTAATAAATAAAATCTTTAAAAAAAAAAAAAAAACAAAGAAAACCCTTGGCTATAACTTCTGAAACCTGGGTGAACTTGCAGGGGAAATGAAAAGCCCTCAGACCCTTAGAAGGCATTTTCTACTTGTTTTTGAGCCAGGTCCCAGGATTTGTGATGCGATTAAATTCTCTGAACCTTGGTGTGCTATTGAGCGAGATGGGTCCCCATTGTGGTCCCCATTGTTGCTGGCCGGGGCATGCCCACGGGAGAAGTGCAACATGAGGCATCAGAACGATGAAAGATACAGACTTCAAGGGAAGGAGCAAAAGCTAAATAGTGTTCTTTGTTTTCAAGGCACATGGTACCAAGATGAGCCATTTCATGAGCACCAGCCTATGGCCCTCTCAGGGCTACAGCAGAGGAGGGCGAGTGCCTGCTCCATCCTCAGGCTGCGGAGGAAGGTCCCACAGGTGGACAGGCAGCACAGACCCGCGCCCTTGGGCTCTCCCTGATGCCCCCATACAATGAACTCTTTGATGGGGGGCTATGTTCTCGTGACAAATCTAGCTCAGGCACTGAAAATGAGAATAGGCGAATTCTGCGATTCTGAAGCCCAACGCAAATGGGTATTCTGTGAAAGACAACGTCACCCACATGGCAGTGGCTCTGATGGGACTTACCTCATTTTCCTCCTCTACTCTCTGTCCTTCCCACTTGAGTCCCCGAAATACCCTGAGGGGAGCAAAGCAAGATCGGAGGAAAAGCACATGCCCCAACACGTGGACAAGCATGTGGGACCTGGCAAAGAGCATGCCAGCTCGACCTGCTGTCTGTGGACTCCCCAAGTTCACGTAACCAGAACACTTCAGGCTAAGTTCTCAGCAGATGTGACAGGATTCGGCCACACGATTCTCATTAAGGGTCCTGGGAATCTGGCTGTGGAAGCTCCAGCCCTGTGCTAAGAATCGTCCCCATTGTTTCATATATCCCCCGAAGTCATAAACGGTTGTTATGTAAATGTTCTATTGCTTAATTCCCAGTGTACCTTTATTCTCTCTAACCTTCTGCTAGACGTTTATGTGCACATGGAGCCAGGGGTGACCAACCAGAGATTCCCAGTGCAGGCGGGTGTTGCTCAGAACTGCTTTTCTAATCAAATCATCACTGAAATGGGCAGAGAGAGAGGACTAGAAACCGTTCACAAAACTCTCTCAATACCACGCCCCAGAGAAACAAATATGCCATTGCCACATAAAGATGTCACGCAAACAGAAAGGAGGAACCATGCCTGCTGCAAGCCCTCCTGTTCTTAAACAGCGATTTGCCAGCCAAGACTGCTGCTTCCGGATCAGAGCCCAGCCAAGGGTTTTGGCATCCACCACTCTCTTCCCCTGACTTCCCCATGTGCGAAAAGGGATGGCTGCAAAGAGGCTAAGGCAGGCAACTCCGAAGTGTCAGCTGAGCCGACCTGGGAACCCAGACACCCATTGATGGGGACAGACGAGCCCTCCAGGTAGAGTTTGCCACTTTCTCTAGAGGGTTGGATTTAGATCTTAGGTTGTGGCAGGTGTCAAGGTTAGAGAACAACATGCCAAATTTGCCCCATCCCCTGCAAAGATAGAAAACGATAAAGCACGAGTGTCGAGCCTAACAAAAGCCTGTCCCATGTTACACAGTATCTGAGCTGCGAGGTATCCCCAGGGTCCAGTAGTTCCAAGCCTCATTTTATAGGTGGGAAACTGGATTAGAGACTATGCGTGACCTACTTGATGCTGTCCAGCCTTAGACCCAGGGGCAAGAATGACCCTTGGTTCACCCACGAGCATTCTTTCCAGGAACCTAGCCACGAAGCATTTTTAAAAATGCCTTTGATTAACCCATAACTGATCAATCTAATTCTCAAGTTTGGATATAAATAAAACTCTTTGGGCACAGTCCTTTATTTTATCTTGTTTTATTGGAACATTAAATTGGTGGATTATAGAATCTTTCAGATTTCTTTTTCTCTTTGGCTTTATATTTCTTTTATGAATACATTTTAATCCTGACAAAATGAAATACTATAGGTAAACATTTGCATAATGAATGTATTTCTATTTGTCAAAAAGTAGTTTGAATAATTTAAATAAGAAACTTAATTTCATTACTCGGATAGAGTTTGAATTTCCTGTGATTTAAGTTCTTTTGGAGACTTTGGCCTGCATTGGGCTATGTGAAGGGGAAGCAGGACTCAAACTTGCAAGCCAAGGCTGTGGAATCAGGAGAACTTGAGTTTAATTCTCTACTGATCTTGACTGAGATACTTAATTGCCTGGAGTTCCTGTGGCTTTCCTTGGAAAATGAGAATGTTCATATTGCCCAAAATTCATGCTGTTGTGAAGAATAATTGAGATGATTTAAATCAAAAGAACAAGAAAATGCTAGAGTATCTTGGTGCTCAATAAATGTTGGTGACTTTTGATTACTGGCAGAAATGAGCTATGTAGGCATACTTACAAAAAGGCAGGATTTGTTCCAAGAGATTTCTAGCTTTTATTTTTTATATATATAAAAATATAAAAAAATATTTTATATTTATCACATATTAGCCATTCATGTGTGCCTCTGTACACACACACACACACACTCAACACAACTTTTCCCAAGGTCTACAAGTAGTTTCCACAACAACAGGAATAGAGCGAAGAAGACAAGGAAGAGGGGGCCAGGATCGTTCACGCTGAGACCTTTTTACTCTGTGCTTTTGTATTTTCCCATGTGCAACTCAAGAGATGAATAACCACGTTTCTTTCTGAAGCTTAAAAGGAGAGAAACTTCATTACTCTGCAGCAAGTGTGATGTAACAGAGTGTTCGGGGGATTTTCAGGCAGGAGAATAAATACAGGGCCTATCACAGTGCCTTTCAGTCATTAATTAGTCAATTCTTATTTGCTTATTTTGTTTGGTCGCTTCAGCCAAGTCATAACTTTGTCTTCAGGCATGCCAGTGTCCAAGAGCCATGGGAAGGGCAGGCTCCAAATGATAAGCAAAGGAGGTATTGTTTTGCCTGGTAAGGAACCCCTTAGTGGTTCCCAACAGTCTCTTTTGTTTTTCCAAATATCACTCTTTGCAAGAGTTGTCTCATTGATGATGATTCAGCAGCCAAAGCTACAGGCACAGTCACTAAAGGATGACTTGCCCCAGGCTTCGGACACTCTTACTGCCTGACATAGCACTTTCTTTCCTTTTTCTTTCTTTCTTTCTTTTTTCTTTTTTTTTTTTTTTTTCCTTCTTGGTATAACCTAGCCTCCCAAAATTTTCTTTCCTCCATTTTTTGCCCTCACTCTAATTCAATGAGAACCAACACTTCTAATAGATTCTGAGTTGCTGAATTTTTCAGTATTGCTATTACTTGTCCTTAACTTACTTTACAAATTACACAAAATTAATTAAAGCATTTGGAAGTCCCAACGCTACTTCAAAGGCATACATATTAGGTAGACTCAGAAGAAGAAAGCAGCATTACATGTGATATTATCATTTTGAGTTTCATGGAGTTTACTTCTTTTGCTTTCAGACCTTATCACAACACAGCTGAAGAGTCATTTTTTTCTTATTATTTATCTCTGCATTTACCTGGTTAAAACTCTAACTGCTTAGGCCCTCCCAAAACTTCCAAGTCATATCTTCCATCACATTCAAAAGTATACTTGAACTGGATCATAGGCATAAACATAAAACATAAAACTTCTAGAAGAAAATAGAAGAGAAAATCCTTATGACCTTGAGTTCTACAGATTTCTTGGATACAGTATGCAAATCGCTATTCATCAAATAACAAGCTAATAAATTACCCGTTATCAAAGCTAAAACTTGGGGCGCCTGGGTGGCTCAGTGGGTTACAGCCTCTGCCTTCAGCTCAGGTCATGATCCCAGGTCCTGGGATCGAGCCCCGCATCGGGCTCTCTGCTCAGCAGGGAGCCTGCTTCCCTCCCTCTCTCTCTGCCTGCTGCTCTGCCTACTTGTGATCTCTGTCTGTCAAGTAAATAAATAAAAAAATCTTTAAAAAAAAAAAAGATAAAACTTTTTGCTCTTCAAAAGACCCTACTGAGAGAATGAAAAGACAAGCCACAGACTAAGAGAAAAGTATTTGCAAATTATCTAGCTGTTAAAGGACTTCCATCCAGAATACATAAAGCACTTTCAAAACTTGATGATGAGAACAAATTGTCCCCCTCCAAAAACTAAGCAAAAGTTTGGAACAGACATTTCACCAAGAAGATATATGGATGCAAATAAGCACATCAAAAATGCTCAGCAGGGGCACCCGGGTGGCTCAGTCGGTTAAAGGTCTGCCTTCAGCTCAGGTCATGATCCCAGGGTCCTGGGATTGAGCCCCGTGTCAGGCTCCCTGCTCAGCGGGGAGTCTGCCTCTCCCTCTCCCTCTGCCTGTGTGTGCTCTCTCTCTCTCTCTCTGTCAAATAAGTAAATAAAATCTTTTAAAAATGTTCTGCAGCATTAATCATTAGGGAACTGCAAATAAAACCAAAATGACATACTACTATAAACCTATTAGAATGGTTAAAATTTTCAAAAACGAGACTGTATCAAAGTGTGAAGATATGGAGCAATTAGAACTTTGTAAAGTGGCGCAACCACACTGGAAAACAGTCCAGCAGCTTCTTATAAGGTTAAACACCTACTATTGTATAATCAAGCCATTGGTATTTACCTAAGAGAAACAAAAGCATGTCTGCTCAAAAACTTGTATGGGAATGCTTATAGAAGCTGTATTTGAAGCAGAACAAGACTGGAAACCCAAATGTTCATCGACAAATGAACTGACAAAATGTGGTATATCCTTACAGTGGAATAGTATTTAGCTCTAAAAAAGGAACAAACAATTGGACACAACAGAGTGAATGAGTCACAAAATAATTATGCCCAGTGAAAAACATCAAAAAATAGTTTTTACCATATGATTCCAATTATACACAATCCTAGAAAATGTAAAATAATCCATAGTGATAGAAACCAGATCAGCCAGGAGGAAGAAGTGATGAGAAGGGGTAGAAGAAGAGACTACAGAGGAGCAAGGGAAAACCTTTTGGGGGAGACTGATGTGTTCATTTTCTTTTCTTTCTTTCTTTTTTTTTTTTCTTCATTTTATTTTATTTCTTTTCAGTGTTCCAGCATTCATTGTTTATGTACCACACCCAGTGCTCCACGCAATCTGTGCCCTCCATAATACCCACCACCAGGCTCACCCAACCCCTCACCCCCCTCCCCTCCAGGACCCTCAGTTTGTTTCTCAGAGTCCACAGTCTCTCATGGTTTTTCTTCCCCTCTAATTTCCCCCAACTCACTTCTCCTCTCTATCTCCCAATGTCCTCCATGTTATTCCTTATGCTTCACAAGTAAGTGAAACCATAGGATAATTGATTCTCTCTGCTTGACTTATTTCACTCAGCATTACCTCTTCCAGTCCCATCCATGTTGACGTGAAAGTTGGGTATTCATCCTTTCTGATGGAGGCATAATAATAGTGTATATGGACCATATCTTCTTTATCCTTTTGTCTGTTGAAGGCCATCTTGGTTCTTTCCACAGTTTGGTAACTGTGGCCATTGCTTCTATGAACATTGGGGCACATTTTCCTAACTGTAGTGAAGGTTTCATAAGTATATATAGATGTCAAAACTTAACACATTAATATTATCTATACATGTGGGTAACTTATTCTATGTCAGTTATACCATAATAAAGCTTCTAAAAATAAAAATATAGCCAAAAAAAGTGTTCTATTCACTTAGGAGGTGAATCTGATAAAAGGATGTGCAAGGAAATCTTAGCCAAAGGCAGGTGGCTCTCCCTGCCACTTAGACCATAAAGGACCCTTACACAAGTGAGTGAAAATCCAAGAAGGTGGGAGACTTGTCTCAGGTGCCCAGACCCTGGTTGGGATCCTCGAACCGTGAGTCCAGTGATTGCTCTTAAAAGGTGTGGTGGATAGAGTGTAAAAATTATAAAGTAGGCTCCTTTCCTCCCACTGTTCTTTGTGTCTCAGGCTTTGGCTTCAGCCAGTGCTCTGCCTGGGGATTGCACTAACAGTCTCACTGTTTCTTCACTTTTCAAGCCGTGGATTGGCTATCGGTAGATCAGTCCATATCAGGTTAACGAGAAAAAGCTACCCCATTGGCTCTCAAGGGCTCGCTGGCCCTCCTTATCTTTAAAAGCCTTTTAAACTTCATGTAGACACACAATCCTGAGGCAGGAGGGAAACATTTTGGATTAAACAATCCAGCACAGTTTGTAAACACTTGCCTTATACAGCCACTGGTATTATGCTCGCCGTACAGGCTACCCTTTTGTCCTATAAAAGGGACACACAATAACCCTGGGATTAGACTAGCTTTAAAAGTTCAACAGTTTTTCAGTTGTCTCCTTATCCTCCTCCTCCTCCTCCTTCTTTCTCTTCTTCCTCTTCTCCTCCTCCTTGTCCTTCCTCCCCATCTTCTTCTTCTTCTTCTTGGTAGAGCAACTGTTTCTTTAAGGGAAGTTTGCTTTTTTAGCCCTGTGGCCTCTGAAAAGTATGTTTTTTCTGTTTTCATGTAAATTTCACTCTCCTTATCATCTTCTCTGGTGAGAGATATTTTACAGTGAAAACCTTTTCTAGGTCCGAACGGAAAAACGATCCCCTGAATGGTACCTGCGTATTAAGATTGCTATCAAAAGGTGTGAAAACATTGTTTTTGGCTGGGAACAAAGGAGTCCACAGTCTCACCTGTGGCTTCAGCCGTGGACGAGAAAGTGCTATCAGGACCAAGTGTGACAGAGGAACTTTGGAGTGAAAGCCGTGATCATGCAGCCCCTTGCACGTAACAACAGTGCCCCTGGCCTGTGAGGAGAACAAACATACCAGGAACTGTTTTCTGAGCAGGAGGAAGAATTGGCTCCTCGTGACAGTCGTGACAGCCTCCCGGGGTGTGATCCCATCTGGGGTGTGACCTGTGTGGTTCAGGAGAGCTAATGGGCCCACAATAAACCATACCTTCGACCTGAGTCTCATTCACCAGCAAGAGGCTCTTGCCACTTGAGCTGACCCCCTGTAGACAGAATGCAGAATGATGCGATTACCACAGTTCGGCCTCCTGGGTGATAACGGGACATAGAAGCTAGTCGTGTCCTTGATGGTAGCCCTTAGGGGAGACTTCCGATGGCAGCTAATTCTTTTGCTTGTGCCATGCTTGATGAAATCAGAAAAGCAATGCTTTCACACAGTCGGCTGGCCCAAATTGGTAGTAATGAAAAGAAACAAGTAAGATTTCCATGTTTCTTTTGTAATTATTTAAAGCGCTAGAAAGGGTCGGGGGAGAATTTGATTAACCTGCTGCTGGCATTTAGCTGCAGTTCTGTGGATCTAGACTGGTCTCAGATTTTCCTGCGTGCAGCTTTCCAGAGGGCTGTGGCTTTACACTGAGTCTTTCTTTTGAAACAGTAGGATTTGGGCTCCGTTCCAGGTATATGCAAGTATTTATTATTAGTTCTCGTAATCATAATCACTATAAACATTAATGCATTTTAACAATCTGGCAGCCAGTATCTTAAATCCCCAGGAATCTTAGTTAAATCCCAAAGAAAACTTTCTAACAGTTGTTTGGGGCACTAGGGGTAGCATTTACAAGCAGGGAAAGACCAGTTTTCCAATTTCAAAACGGCCTGATTGATAGTTGAGGACTGAACTAGCGTTTCGGTCCCCTGGCCTTTAGACCGTTGCATCATATGAGCACACAAAGAAGATGTAATTGGGGCACATATAATCCAAACACCTCCCGGCAGGATTTTTCATGAAGGGCCATAACCTGGAAAAGAGGCACAGCGATTGCAACAGAGTCAACGTGTTTGAGTTTGTTGTGGGATCTGCCAAGAGCACAGGCCATTTGAATTTCATGGATTCGTAGTATTGGGCCTTCGATGACTGCTCTGCTATCAGAGGTCACTCACTCTTGGTTCAATCAACTTCCTGTTGAGAAAGAAAGAAAGAAAGAAAGAAAGAAAGAAAGAAAGAAAGAGCGAGCCCCAAAGGCTTCTTGGACCTTAACAGCTCTTACAAAACAAATTATTATGATTTAAGTATGAATGATTCAGAAACATATGGATTAAATTTCCTTACACATACATGTGGGTTCAAATATTAAAGGGAAAATGCCTTGGAAACCTGCATTTGGGGTTTGAGCCCATCTTGTGTATTTAACTTGTAGCTTTAAACACACAGGGTGGGGAGAGGATGCTGGAAACCGCCACCGAGCAGGCGCTCCTTCTCTTGCTTCTACTGCACAAGGAGATGATTTGTAATGGCAATTAGCCATCACTTCAAGTTGACTGTTCTCCAAGGGACACAGACATCTCAAGGGCAAGGACTCTGACTTTTTGTCTTCGAATCTCTAGAGCACAATCAAATCTCTAAAGCAAAAAAATCTTGGTAATTAGGATCCACGGACACATGGGTTCATTAATTAATCAACTCAAACCCACTTCTCCTGGCCTTTCCCCATCTGAGCTTTTGTTGCAGGTTGGTTCAATCTCAGGAAGCTGGAGATGACCAGAGACTCTAGCTCATCAGGGACCATCCCACAGGGTTTCAAAACCTTCAACAAACCACCCTCAGCATTGAATCCCCGGTTGGGTGACTCTCACTATGTTTTCAGTTGTCAGTTGTCTGAGACTATCCCCCACGCCCCCCACCGCCCAACAGTTTGGGTTTGGTAAAACTCAGAACATGTTTTCCTAAGAACATCCCCCCACAATCCAAACCCATGTATATTTTAAGGGAAATTTAATCCATGTGCCCCTCAGTTCATTTGCACAGATCATCAGCATGCTTTTTAGTAAGAGTTATTGTGAGATTTTTGTGTAAATATTTTTTGTCGTGTAACTCTGAAGTTGTATTTTCTCAGTAATATCTGGGGCAGGCTATGCTAACTGCCTACGCTCCAGTTTCCATTCTTCCTGATTGAATCTCAGCTCTGTTCTGATACTGGGAAACCATATGTTCCAGACACCTCCTTCCCAGGCTGGGCAGGAGTGGGAGCGGAGTACGGTGAGGGGCTGGGATTTATTGGCTAAGCAAGGATGTAAATATCTTCCCCGGTGATTAGTTTGACCACAAGCCTATGACCATCTCTTGACCGGTGTGTGTGCTCCTGGGCAAATATCTACAACATTTTCTTTACTCTTAAATGTGATTGGACTCTTCCTGCCTCTGGACGTTGTCTAAGAAGACATGGTCCTTGGACCTGCTATATCCATTGTGACACTAAGAAAGGAAGGACAAGAGAAGCCAGCTCCGAACCTAGACATTCTTGGGCTTCTGAATTTACCAACACTGGAACCAAACTGCCTCCAGACATCTTGTCAAGTGAAATAACAAATCCCGGTATCTTTTAAGCCTTGATTAGTTGAATATTTCATTGCTCACTACCAAACACTTTGCAACCAAACACAACGCATAAACTCTGATTTCAGAATTTCTGGATTGGTATGAAAAACTTTAGAACACACTTGTTACAAAGGTCTACACTCTGTGACACAACTTGCGTTTTTACCTTTTGTAGTTCACAGCCTCGTGGGATTTCCTAGGAATTAAAAATTAATCTTAAATAAATATAAACAGTGGAGAGCTTCTGTGTGTGGGTTAACCCTTTCCTCATTTGCTTTTGGTGTTCAGTTGCTGGTTTTATTCTTCTTAAAGAAAGTTGTGAATCAGTGTAACAAAGACAAATTCTTTGATCCCTTACTCTTTCCTGAATTTGAATCAGGCACTTGAAACAAGCACTTGAAGAAATAAATTGAACTGTTTAAAGTATATTACCTAAAACGATGAAAATAATTAACATAACAATTCCTCCCTGTCTTCTTTTATGCCTTGCTCTAAGCCACGTTTCCAAATGCTCTGATTTGTTAAGATCTGCTTCTATACTCGCGTATTGATCCTCTGTGAAGACAGTCATTTGAAACAGTGGTACAGATTTTGGGAAAACAAAAATCAAAATTAGGATTTTTCCTTGATTCGATTATGAGCTGCATAAGACACAGATCTAATTCAATCATTCTCTACAATATATAGGGCACAGTGCTTTGCGGAAGAGAGATCAAAGCAAAATAAGACACCCACCCAGTTATAGGTTGTCTGGTTTTCCTTTCTTTTTTTTAAGATTTCATTTATTTATTTGACACAGAGAAAGAGAGCATGCATAGGCAGAGTGGCAGGCAGAGGGAGAGGGAGAAGTAAGCTCTCCACTAAGGAGGGATTCCTCTGCGGGGCCCAATCCCAGGACCCCGGGATCATGACCTGAGCTGAAGGAAGACGCTTAACTGACTGAGCCACCCAAGTGTGCTGGGTATTGATTTTCAAATATAAAATCCTGGACTGTGAGAGGTTAGACAGACCATTGGAGGTAAACTCATCCAGTGGATTTCAGAACGTGCCTCTCTGTGGTCCAGGCCATACAGACTCTCGTTGGTGAACCGGCCATTTTATTCGTGATGCCAAGTTCACACAAGGGAGGCCACTAGTGTGAGTAACACCGAACGAATGTTGCCGTGTGTGGTTTCAGGCAATACCTATCAGAAGAAATACAGTGTTGGGATTCCTTTCAAGTCATGAAGCCGTCCTTGAAGGGCAGGATTTGATTAAGTCACAAAGAAGAGCAGGGAACTTCAGGAAGGGTGGAAGAGCGTGAGAAAAGTGACTTATGCAAAAGCAGCCTTCAGTGTGAGCAGACGCTTGTGTTGGGGGGTAGTAAAGGTGGGACAGGCAGGCACAGCTGGATTCTGAAGCTCATTAGTGAGCTCTACTGATTCTCAGCCTCTGGGTGAACCAGTCCAACCACGGATTCCGGGATTGCAATGTGGGTAGGGCTCACCTGGACATCTTGTGAAAATGCAGAGTCTCAGCCAATGGGACTGGGGGAGCCAAGAGTCTGTATTTCTATGATGCTCCCCTGTGAGGCCTCCTGCTGCTGGTCCGTGGGTGGACACACTGGGACTGGTTAACATTAGGCCAATGTTGCAGAATCTAGCCAGGAGTTAGGAATGCTCTTGAATTAATAGTGACAATGGAAAGGGAGAAATTTTGAGAGGCCCGGAGAATGAAAATCTCAGTATTACTGGAAAAAAAAAAAAAAAATGACAGCAGTTTGTTTTCCTAAGTTAGCAGTCTGTTCCGTGTTCCTGGAGTGAATTTGTGTTGCGTGCTGTGTAGCTAAAGCTCACAGAGCCCAGGGGGTGAATCTTGCTTCTGCGATTTCCAGTCTCGGGCTTCCCGTGTTTCCAATCTGCTGATTGTGGCTAATAATTTGATCTCTGTGAGGCTGGTGGGATGGTTATACTGATTCATGTGTCCACCAGGCGCCCACCACCAGGCACTGTTACTGTTGTAATTTTTGCTGTTGTTATTTATAAATCTTACAAATCACGTGAAAAGAATTTCTAAATATCCCCAAGGAGAGCAGATATCTGCATTCCTCAAGGTACCTTTATTTCTGCTGATCGTCTCAAGGAAACCGTTAGGTGATGATATCAAACAGGATTTCCTTGTAACTGGAAGAATCTAATTACTTCCATGTGTAGGTCTGATGAGGTGGAAAAAAAAAAAACATTTATGGATCTGAACCCCTTGCAAATGGCCGGGGCTGTAAGACGTAATTCCCACCAGTAAATACATGGCATAAAACTTGGAAGTAATGAAGCTTTGAGTCTGTGAGGAAGGCCCCACCTCTCACAAGGGACGTAAATGTGCTGTCACAGTCATTTAGATGAGTTATTTAATCCCCTTCTTTCTGTGAAAACTGTTCTTCCTCAGGCACCGTCTTCATCCATGCCCGACCCCCCTCAGGTGAGGCACTCTCCCAACCACACACACACACACACACACACACACACGCGCGCGCCTGCGCCCATGGGGCTCACACAGTGAACGAGAGCTGGAAGGGACCTCAGAAATTATTATTATTACAATGACTTCATTTCGTAAATGAGAAGACAAAGGCATTTAGAGCTCACGTGTTCACCCAACTCACACAGAGGGTTCCAGCGTCCTCGTGTTTCCTCAGGTAAGAATCGAAGAAATATCTGTGAGTAAAGGAAATCACGCTACCTTTTATGATTCCTCTTAGGGAAACCGTTTCCCTGGTGTGTATTTTTGGTCGTATGATGAAATAGGCAGTACGGGGCACTGGTTGAGGGTGTGAATTCTGGTTGAGGCTACCTGTTTCACATCCAGCTCTATTTCTTGCTGGCCGTAGAAGCCGGGACAGGTTCTTAACTGCTGACCCTCAGTAACTTCATCTTTCAAGTGGGGTTCCTAATACAGCCCCACTTCGCAGGGTGGTCGTTCCACTTAAGTTGCTTGATAGACACTGGGAGCTTGGAGTCATACTTGGTCCATCACGGTCTTTCCGCACCTGGCATTTCTTTGGTTGATGTGAACTGAACACACTTTTTCATTGAGGTTTGGCTATCATTCCAGTGATTCTTGTTCTCTTCGTTCCAATATGTGATTGATATAGCAAAGATCACCCCATGATAGGTGTCATAGAACATTCTTCAAATGACCAGAAAATCAAAATGCAACCATAATGTAAATAATGGGCAAAATTTTTATTGGGAAACATTTGGCAGAGGGTAGGCTCCTAAAAGGCAAATACTACTTTTAAGGAAATGGTCTGATGTAAAAATGCTTTAGATACTATCAACAAAACCAACTTGCATAACCCCACTTGCCTGCTTCATTATATTCCTATTGTTCGTCTTACATCAAAAGCTAGATCTGATCTAGATTAAAAAACAAAAAGTGTTTC
This sequence comes from Mellivora capensis, assembly GCA_004024625.1. NCBI lineage: Eukaryota > Metazoa > Chordata > Mammalia > Carnivora > Mustelidae > Mellivora > Mellivora capensis. The sequence goes on along the minus strand of PISX010000719.1, from coordinate 154,155 downwards.
CTGAGTCTGCTTTCCACTATCCCCAGTGGAATCTGTCTCAACATTCAAAACTCATGAAAACAGTGAAAAGAAAAATGTCAGCGTAATAGACTCGAGCTAAGAGTGCTTGAGGATTTTTGTGGCCAATCCTTCTGGAGAAAATTGCATGGGCACCGGGCTCCCTTATTTTGCATTTTTAACCACCTGAAAAGTATCCCACACGGTACTGGGGAGCCCGTCTTGGACTGGGCACATTTCTGTGAAGGGAGAGCACCCAAGCTGAGTTCATTGGCAGCGACCCCTCCACTCGCGCTGTCAGCCATGTTGCGGTAGGTGGGGAAGGAAGCAAGAAGTTGAGTTGATGACTATGAAAGCTGGCAATCAAAAGGCTGCATGATTATTCGCAAATACTTTCTTTTTCATAAGTTTCTACCATCTGGCATTCAGCACAGTAGAATGAAAACAGTTTTTTTAGCAAAAATTGAATAATTAGAGAAGAAAACCTCCCTCTCCCACCAGATTGGTGGAAAGTCCTCCACAGGATTGTCTAATCTTCAGGCAAAAGGTATCTTGCTTCGCTTTGATTTCAGATCAGTTTCTGATTTTACCTCTTAAATCAGATTCTCAGATGTTATTCAGTAAAGTCTAAGGAGGTTGCAAAAATACCAGTAAAGGCTCATAATTGTTTATTTTCTTACCCCCAAAGAATGGTCACCCATGGATCCATCTTGGGCCAAGCATCCATCTTGAAAGGTTGCTTCTCTTTGATTCAAGCAAGGCCTGGCTTGTGGGAATCTAGCAATTTAGGGGAGGAACAAGAGGCAAAAACTTCTGTTGTTTCTCTCAGAAGCCAAGGATTTAATGCTTTTTAGGCAGGAAGGACATTTTTAGGTTTTCCTTCATAACTGATTTTTCCTGCCTCCAGAGTAAATTTCCCAGCCCTGTTATCTGTGGCTGCTGGAAAACGGGCACATTATTCATTCATTTATTCGTTGGGTCTGAGCAAAACAAACATGGTCTCTACCCCGTGATGTTTCTAATCTATTAAGAAAATAGATAATAATCACAAAATACACAAAAATATTTAAAATTAGAAGAGTGATAAAAGCTCCAAAAAGGAAGTACAGCATAATATAAGAATTTTAAGTAGTGTGATTGAATTTAGGAGCTATAGTAGAGGGGCAGGAAGAAAAGGTTTACGCCTGCCCTCCCTCCCCCCGTTCCTATGATTTGACTTAAAAACCTTTGGTAATGACTCCACCTGCCTCTTAGGAAGGCTATAGAAATACACCTTATGAATATGCATCATTGGTATGTAGGCTACGGAGCAGGAAGTTCATTCAACAAATGTTTTCTAAATCCTCTCCTTGCCAGGAATTATTCTAGGCGCTGGAGATGGCACAGTCACCTGAAAAGACAAAACCCCACAGAAGTTATATTCAGGAAGGGGAGACAGAAAATGAGGAAGATAAAGAAATACGATGGGGAATATGCGTAGGAGAAGGACAGAACAGGGGAGGAGGACAGGAAGTGAGTGAGAGGAGGAGTGAGGGGCGCTCAGAGAAGGTATCTAGGGAATATCTCCCTGAGCAGGTGACACTTAATACAAACCCAGGCGTTGAGAGGGAGACCCTTGTTTGTATCTGGAATCGGGACACGCCATGAGGCTAGAGATTTGGCCGAGGCCGGATTAAGGGAGGTCTGGCCTGTTGGCTCCTGTTCAGCCTCTCTGATCCCCCGGGAAAGACACAATGAGCCCTGCATTCCAGAAAGCCCGCTCTGGCTCTTGTGCAGGGAGCATATAGGACAGTGACAAGGAAATTGAGAGTGATCAATAACGAGAGCTCTGAGATATTCTAGACCAGATAGGGTGGGAGCTGGGCTGGATCCCAGCAGCGGAGGCGAACAGACACAAATGAGTTTAAGATGTTGTTAGAGGAAGAAAGACACGGGGGTCCGGGGGTCGTGCACACCTGCTGCTTGTGTTTGGTCCAGCCTGGTACCAAGACGGCTGTGTTGGGCCTCAGGCTTTTCCACGTGGTGCGGTTCTTACTGGCGAGCCAACGTATATATTGTTACACTTTAGCGAAAAGTTATGGCAAGTGGTTTCCAGCCAGGTACCTGCTCCGCGGGGAGACGTCAGCAAATGTGGCCTGGCTGTAACAAAGGTTTGTGAGCACGCCCGCGGAAAGGTTAAATGCAAAGAATCCCGCCGAGGGCTGGAGCCTCACGCTGTCAGGAGATGTTCACAGCACGCAAGGCGATAAAGATCTAGAATCTCTGGCTCAGCTGGACGCTGGGGGAGGCACAAATGTATACGCGGAGGAGCCTGCCAATGGTTTATTGGCATTAAAAGAACTCAACTTCCCCTGCTCCAACTGGAACGGCTAATGCAGAGGGTTCTTCCAGCAGTTTTAAATATATGCTCGTAAGGCTCACAGAAAACAAAAGGAAGGTTGAAGCTTCTTGCTTTGGGCCAAATCTCTTTACTGTTAGGAACCTCCAAACCTGCTGGAGCCCAGATGTCCCAGGACGGGACCATGAGAGGAAGGCCCCTTCTCCAGGCACAGGGCAGTTTCCATAGCTCTGTAACTTTTGTTATTAGACTCGATGCTCATTCAGTCCCCAGGGGAAAAGTCCTGCTGGATCCAAGCATCTAACACAAGACCCACAGGCCCACCGGTGCCCAGCTGAGATGACTGAGCAACCTCCGGGGATGCTCATTGTCTCATCCGGCTGGGTTAGGTCGGTAATGACCGACCATTGCTCTGCTGGTGTACTGAGCACATTTGCTGGTAGCTTTGCTCTAACAGCTGAAATGAAAGGCAAAGATTATTATTACATAATATGTGGCACCTAAAATTAACTCCACTAATAACAAGAGAATGGGATAAAGAGATTGTGATGGCCATTAAAAAGAAGTAAAAAAAAAAAAAGGTTGGGGGTACACCTGGGCTGTTGAGTGTCCAACACTTGATCTGGGCTCAGGTCTTGGTCTCAGGGTCATGAGTTAGGACCCCAGGTTGGGTTCCATGCTAGGAAGGGAGCCTACCTAAAAAGCAAATAATAAATAAAAGTCAGTAAAAAAAAAAAAAAAAAAAAAAAAAAAAAAAAAAAAAAAAAAAAAAAAAAAAAAAATGGTGACCTAGGGGGAAAAATCAGGTTATCATCTCTGGGATTGACCCATTTTCAAATAAAATTACATCTACACACACACAGACAAAGAAACAGAGAGACATACAGAGACAGAGACACAGAGAGAGAAATGACTAGGATACACACGTTAGTAGTTATTCCCGATTTGAAGGATATCGGTGAAATTTTCTTCTTTATAATAATCTCTATTTTCTGAAGCTTTCTTACTGAATTTCTATTACCTTCTTATAATAAAGAGTAAATTTACCTCCTAAAATTGGGACATTATAAAAGAAATAGGTTTATACATCTTCCCATTTTATATTCGGAACCCAAGCACAAATGCCCTTAACTCACTCCTGGCAAAAATTCTAGACACTCAAAAACAGGATTGTTTTTGTTAATAAAACATTTTGTTTTTGTTAATAAAACGTTGACATGGTCCATTCATGACTGTTTTCTGTTCATGAAGTCTACCCCTGAAGGATAAACACCTCTCCCTCAGAAGAGGAATCTGTCACTCCCTTGGGGACAGTCTTCCTAGTGCTTGTCCAGAAGTTTTCCTTTTCATCTCAAACTGTAGGGGGAAGTTTGCTGAGATTATAAAACCCCAAAGATCAAAAAAGAGTATCTCATGTGGACAGTCTCTCAAATGGGAGCATCACCGCAGACACATTCCTGCTTTACCTACATGAGCCTGTGCCCACCCTAAGAAGGGGTGGCAAGGGCAACCCTGGTCCCCACACTGAAAGGGACCAGGAGAAGCAGGACAGATCCAACATTTGGAAGGATGGACTGGCAAGATCTCACTTATGACCCCTTCCAAACCTGAAATGGATACACATCCTAAATTATTACTCATGAAACTATAGAATCAGAGAGGGGATCCTAAAAATGGTCTAGTCAGATCTCCTCATTTTCAAGATGAGACTAGGTGAACTCCGTGAGGTTAGGTCACTTTCCCATGATCCCATCATTGCCAGTGGCAGCAGCCACGAAGTCACAAAGTCTCATATATTGTTTATTTTAAAATGGACTGAACGGTACATAAATGGCGTCTGAGGAGTTCCTACAGCCAACATTCTTATAGACAGAGCATTCAAGGGAATAAAAGCTCCCAAAGTTAATAAATAAGTGGAACGCAAGGAGAGGATTTTAAATATGGTTTAAAAAAGGGAACAAAGATTAGGATGAGTCAGACACTTACCCTCGAGCTGTCTATGGAGGGAAAATTTTTACTCCCCCTGGGAAGATTTGTGGCCGTATCAGAATAGACATTAGACATTGTGATGACCTCAAGTTCTATGTGTGTGTAAAACACTATTCTGCATACATACCCCAGTGTCTTTCAAGGTTACTTTTTCTGATCGCCTAATTCTTAATCATCAGATATAGGTCAGAATGTTAGTGATTCCTGGGATCCACCCAGGATCTACTGAATTAGAATCCTGAAAGGTTGTTTTTGGGTGTCTAGAATTTTTGCTAGCTCCCTGAGCGGTCCTAATAGGCACGAAGCTTGAGAACCACTGATGCAATCATACAATCCACATATCACACAAACCACTTATCATGCTTGATTCTTCCTGTTTCACTCATGCATATTCAAACATGTTGAATCAGGTTTGCTGAGGACGAAATGACTTGAACCCTTGCCTTGCACGCTATCTCATCACTTTATCACCATACTTATTCCTGGGCAGAAGCTATCACTGATCAAATCTTCTGCACGTAAGTATACCTCCAGTTCTCAGACAAGGCCATTGCCAGAGTTCACGTCCTACTGCCGTATCTCTTTTCTAACTTCGAGCCCTCTATCAGCTTTGAGACTTTCAGTCTTTCCTCACAGCCAGCCATGTTCCAAGACTTGCAACATCCTCACTGCCACAAACCTAATTCGAACCCTCAGTCTTCTCATGTAAACAATTCATGGAATTGTCAGGAGTACCTGTCTCCATATCTCTTCCAGGGGTGACATTGGCCAAGGGAATCTTCCCAAGGGCCTACCATGTTTCTCCCATTCACATAAGGTTTTGGTAGATCATTCCTATGAGAGTGGCCAACAGAATAAAGACTAAAACCATTGACCTGACTTTCAGGCCCTCTCTGTGCCTGATCCCAACCTAAATTTGCAAACTGATTTCATCGCTTCCCCATCTATATCCCACTGAAATCCTCCTAGCCTTCTGATGTGCCTTTGCTTCTACTGTCAGAATAACTTCTCCCCTCATTTCAAAAGCTTAGCCATCAGGGGCGCCTGGGTGGCTCAGTGGGTTAAAGCCTCTGCCTTCAGTTCAAGCCATGATCCCAGGGTCCTGGGATTGAGCCCCGAATCAGGCTCCCTGCTGAGCAGAGAGCCTGTTTCCTCCTCTCTCTCTGCCTGCTCCTCTGCCTACTTATGATCTCTCTCTCTGTCAAATAAATAAATAAAATCTTAAAAAAAAAAAAAAAAGCTTAGCTATCATTTGGAATGGCTTCCTTCAAAAGATGCCTCTTTTATAAGGCCTTTATTATTTCCCTCTGTACAGTGCCTGCTTTTTGTTTTACTCCAAGGACTTTCACATTTATCCTTAAAAAATTTATTTGGATAATGGTCTCATCATCTGCAACAACGGAATTGGCATGTTTGCTCCATAACTTTCTCTGAATAAATCTTATATTAGAGTAATATTTCTGGGTGAGTTTTTCTCCCTTCCCAGCATATCTGGAAATTTCTGAAACATAGGATAAGTTTACTTTCCACTAGCAATGTGAGAAAAGGTTTTGTGGAGACCTCAGCCTAGCGATAGTAATACTATCTGCTAGAAATGCCTGGGGGCTCTCACCTGGGCCCTGGTGAGCTTCCCACAGACATCTCCAAACCGATGTTATGACTGGACCGACCCTTGTGGTTCTTATTATGATTGCAAGACTCCCTTCAGCAACAACCATCAGGAAACTTTGAAAAAATAAAGGTTTATTACTTAGAAGACCTGGAAATTACTCAGCACACCAGGGGCCACACAGCAAGGTGCAGGTAGAGAGTGCACACACTTGCCCAAGAGCCTGGGGTGCTGCGCCTCGGGTCTCACAGGCCCACTAGCTAATGGTGAATTTAAAACATAAAAGTGGGAGCTTAAAGCAGGGGAAAGGACACCGAGCCCTAAGACTCAGCATCCCCAAGGACAGAAAACCCTGGATCCCACCTAGCAGAGCAGAGGAACTGGTTCACAACGTGCGGCACCATGGCCTCCTTCTGGGAATGTCACTGGGTCTCAACCTCAAGCGAAACATCAGATAAGCCTTCATTTTTTTGGACATTGCATCGTTTCTTTTTCTTTTTTATAACTTTTTTTTTTCCAATGTCACTGACAAATCTCATTTATTTTCTCCCTAGAGAGCCACTTTCTGGGATCCTTAAAGTTTTTCAACTCCTCACCACCATTTTGGTTCTTCAAGGATTTCTCGCTATCTGACCTTACTCAGGGAAAGGCTCTTGGCACCCTTTCTAGATTGTCAGCATTATGAAGGCAGGAACCACCTTTTCCTGAGGTTCCTATCCACTACAGAGTAGAGTAGTGAGCAGGGATATATTCACTCTCAGTATATACAAAGTAAAATCTTAACCAAAAGCTCTAAAGTTCAATGTTACATAAAGGTAAAATAGAATAATATATGTAAAGTGCTGTCCCTGATAGAGGGCAAGGAGTAAGGGGCAAATGGCATCTAAAAGACAGACAACATTGGCCCAATGCTCTTCTATCCCTTGCAACAAGTATGTTGATCCAAGCACTTTGTTTTTCTCTTTCTGGCGGCTTAAATTGAAAGCCAGCCCTTTGTGATTTTATTTTATTTTATTTATTTTATTGCAATTAATTAACATATGGTATATTATTAGTGTCAGAAGTAGAGTTCAGTGATTCGTCAGTTGCATACAACACCCAGTGCTCGTTACATCGTGTGTCCTCCTTAATGCCCATCACTCGGTTACCCCCCCCCCGCAGCCCTCCAGCAACCCTCAGTTTGTCCCTAGAGTTAAGAGTCTCTTATGGTTTGTCTCCCTCTCTGATTTCGTCTCATTTTACTTCTCCCCATTCAGTTTTGTTTCTTAAATTCCACATATGAGTGAAATAATACCATAATAGTCTTTCTCTGATTGGCTTATTTCACTTAGCATAATACCTACTAGTTCTATCCACATCTTTGCAAATGGTAAGATTTCATTTTTTTGATGGCTGCCTAGTATTCCATTGTATATATGAACCACGTCTTCTTTATCCATTCATCTGCCAATGGACATCCGGGGTCTTTCCATAGTTTGGCTATTGTAGACACTGCTGCCCTAAACACTGTGGTGCAGGTGCCCCTTCGGATCACTATGTTTGTATCCTTTGGGTAAATACCTAGTACTGTGGTGGCTGGCTCGTAGGGTAGCTCTATTTTTAACATTCTGAGGAACCTCCATTCTGTTTTCCAGAGGGGCTGCACCAGCTTGAAAGCCAGCCCTTTGATCCCATTGGTCGTACATCCTAGGGATTCCAGTGACTTTAAAGTCACATACTCACTGGCAGGCCTGCGGCTCGTGGGGAGACTCGGCAGTTCCGTAGGTGAACACAGGATTAGGACACAGCTGCGAGCAGCGAGTTGCTGCTGTGTACAGTGTTTGCCGCTCCGAATACGCAGGGGCTGGGCAGTCAGAGCGGCATGCCAGTAGACAATATGTTAAGAAAAAGTTGCCTAAGGAAGCCAAATAGTTCATATTCACTATTGTCAGACATGCCGTTGAATAAAGTTTTTAAGAAAAGCTTACTCCTTTCCAACAAGTAAATCCTGTAAGTACTGGTGTCAAGTATCCTGGCTCTTTCGTATGCAGTTTTGATTTTAACTAACTCTGGGAGAATATTATTTGCCCTTCAAAACTTTTCTTTCTACATAAGCTTAGAAAATTAGGTAACTGCTGCCAGAAGGAGTTTCAACATCCATTCTCAAGAATTTTCATGGGGGAACTACTCAGAATTCAAGATTCGAATACTTATTTCTTAATCTAAACATGTGGGCAGAATACCCATTTCTTTCGTGACCTTACAATAGGACATCCAGAACAAAATTCTCACTTTTAAATAGAAGGACATCTGAGCACATTAAAATCTCATGGGTCCAATCACCTCCAATGAACACAACACTCACAATCTCAAAAGAAACACGAAAGAATACCGGGTTCACTGGTGTTGTGTTTATCTTTATAACATAACATAATATGTAATGTGTTTTTGTAGACCATCTGCATTAGCTACGCACTATGGATTCAGCTGGCTCAGTCTCCTTTCAGTGCAGTGATGTCATCTTTATCCGACCTAAGACAAAACAGGTAGCATAGCCCGCGGTTAAGAGCATGAACTCTGGATCTGACCTGTTGCCATTCAATCCCAGCCTCTCCTTTTCCTACTTGGAGGAGCCCATCAGGTTATCCCATGTTTCTGTACCTCCTCGTCATCATCCGTAAAATGAAGATGGTGGTGATAAAACCTAGCTCACAGGGGTGGTCATATTAAGATATTAATTATTATTAATATTAAATATTAAGACGGAGAAATGAGTAGATTGTATGAGTAGCACCTAACCCACTGAAGGATTTCTAGAGAAGCCTTGCTGTGGAAACGACGGGGGGGTAGGGCATTAAATCTTGAATGAGAGGTAGTTGAGGGAAAGGGTGATTCAAGCACCAAAGTAGTAGGACTTAGGGAAACAGCTAGAAAAATATGGTGTGGCCTGGAGAGTGTTGAAAGATGTGTGCTGAAGGAGTCTGCCCAGCCGCTCTTAAAGACCCACATCAGCCATATCGTGGACCCTTATCAGTTTTCTCCAGACAATCGAGTCATCCCAGTGCTCTGAGCAGGAGAAGTCACCTCGATGGTAACATGTCCTTTGTAATTCATGACCATGAACCTCATGGGAAGCCATGCTTGGCTACCAAGTACACTTTCTCTCCCACTTATTAGACCCCTATTTTTAATTTCCTCCTCCCCTCAAACTTCCAGCACCCTCCTCCTCCATGTTTACTAAGCACCAACAATCTTGCTTTCTACTTTACTGGGAAAATAGAAGCAATGGGGAGAGAACTTCTACAAGCTCCTTTGCATCTGCTCCCCTATACTATTTGAAGCTTTAGTCTCCATTTCTCTTCTGTTTGCAAAGATGAACTATCCATGTCCCTTGATTAAACTGTCCTCTCCCTTGATGCGCTGGAAGCCATCCTCCCGCATTCACTCAGACATCTCTCCAGGCTTTCCTTCCGCCTCTCCTGTGTCAGCAATCTTCCACTCTCAGGCTATTCCAAAGAATAGAAACTGCTTCTTATTTCTCTACATCTTAAAGAAAATGTACTCTTGACCCCATTTCACACTCCATCTGTTGTCCTACTTCTGGCCTTCCTTTTGCGGAGAAAGTCCTTGAAAGAGTTGTCAAACCTCGTCCGGTTGGGCTATCACCCGAACCACTCTTTCGAAACTTCTCTTACCAAGGGGACCCATGACTTCCGTTTCTTAAATCCAATCAATTGTCCCCCTTCACCCTCATGTTAGGTGACCTATAAGCAGAATTTGATGCACTGGATGACTGTCTTCTTGAAACTGTCTTTCCTTGGCTTCCAGAATGTGTATTTGTCTGGTTTTCCTCCTTCCTCTGTAACCTCTGCTTCCCAGCCTTTTTGTCAATTTCTCCTTGTCTTCCGACATCTTCATGATGGTGTGTCCCGACCTTTGCATTTTCTTCTGTGTGTATAACCACACTCTTGGTAATCTCACTCTTGTTTCAGTTACCCTGATGTTCGTATCTTTACCTCGAACTCTCCCCTGAACTCTAGTGTCATATATGCAACTGCCTACTTGATGTCTCCTTTGATTATTTGATAACATTTCAAACATACCCCCAGGGGAACTCCTGCTCCATTCCCAAACCTGTTCCTTCAACTTCTCTATCTGGATCACAGACAACTCCATTCTCCAGGTGCTCAGACCAGATAGTTTAGTCATCTTTGATTCCTCTCTTCTTTTACACGCTACATCAAAACATCAGCACATTCCTTTGATTCCGCTTTTTAAAAAATTCCCAGAATCCAGCCCCTTTGCAGGCTGCCCTTCCTCTTGCGTCTTCCCCCTTCTTTGCTTTCCTTTTCTGCTAAGAACCGCATAGCTCGTGAGCAAACATATAACATCCTTGTTTTATGTGCTAACTTTCTCCCTCAGGAGTCCTAATTTGCTTTCGTCTCTCTTGAAAACCAAGGGTGTTCTTTGATTCTTTTATTACATTTTGTCACTCCAATGGCCTGTTTCTCCTGAGGCTCACCTTGCACAGTGTAGGCATTCACTAGATATTTGCTAAATGTCTGTGCAGAACATGTGCTTTCCATTTATTTCCTTGTGCCCTTCCCAGTGATGCCCAGAATTGTGCTGACCTTTGTGTGTGGCTTTAATACACAAGTTAGTGAATTTGGGACGAGGTCCATTTTTCTTACATTCTTTCTCTGGCTTATAGTTGATAGTTTGGTATTTATTATTTTATGAGTCAAGTTTAGATGACTTTCTTCTAAATTCATGTCTTTCCATTTGCCCACACTGAAGCATCTCTAGCCCTCTCCTTACCACCCACATAGCTTTGCGGTTGTGACCATTGCTGGCTTGGCAAACGTGTGAACTTAATATCATTTTCAGAACTGGAAATTCCATTGTGTGTTCCATCATCAAGATCTCATATTAGAAGACAATGATTTCAGCTCTAGCGAACTCTGTCATTTCCATTGTCATATTCAGAATATTTTCTACATGTCCTTTACCATTCGTTGTCTTCAAATAAAAGAGTTCCCTATATATAATAAAAAGCATACCTTTCCATATGAACTAAAGTTTCAAATACATAAATCCTTTCTATATCTTTAAGCTTAGGCTTTGGTGTTCTATATGTTTGGTTATTGTAAATAAGACTGTTTCCTCCCCGCTGTGTTATTCACTGGTCGAGGAATTGGAGATAAATCTATATAGAATAGCCAACCAACTATGAGGAGGCAACCATTGGATGAGCCATTCAGTCAGTAGAGTGGCTACTAAACCACTAAACCATTGTTGCAGCCACTGAAAAAAAAGCAGTGCTGTGGTGAGGGCTTCAATACAGACTGATAGAGCTTCACAAAAACCCAGGGCCACCTGGGTGACTCAGTCAGTTAAGCGTCTGCCTTTGGCTCAGGTCATGATTCCAGGGTGCTGGGATCGAGTTCTGCATTGGGCTCCCTGCTCAGCAGGGAATCTGCTTCTCCCTCTGCTCTCACACCCCCATTATAAATAAATAAAAATATTAAAAACAAAAAACAAACCCTGGCGTCCAGGTAACCTGAGGCCTTTTCTGGTCCTCCAGGAACCTAACAGGCAAAATAGGTGGCCCTCTCATTTATTTATCTTACTCATGCTAATGTTTGGTGTTTGTTTGTTTTTCACATTATTCTATTAGCTTTTCCAGATAGGCAACCATGCTGTCTGGGAGTGGTAATACGTTTGTTGCCACCTTTCTAGTACTTGTAATTTTATTTGGGTTTGCTTGTCAAATAAAGGTGGTAAATGAAAATATTTTTTCTCCCCTGACTTTATGGTAGCGTTTTAAATATTTCATCACTAATTTTTTAACTGGATTGACATACATATTCTTTATCATGCTATTGATGTATTCTTATGTTTCCAATTGACTATTGAAAAAAACTGATATTTAACTTGACCAAATGCGTTCTCAGTATCAATTATGATACTCATGACTTTTCTCTATTGACAGAGTAATATGATTAATTACATTAACCAGAATCTCGTTACGAATTTCCCTTGCCTTCTTGCATAAATCCTATTTGACCTGGGGGTATTTCACTTTTAAAATTTACTAAAAGCTATTTAGCTAAACTTGAATTTTTTAATAATAGACATAATGCCTGTGTTCATAAGTAAAATTACCTTTTTTAAGTGTGTGTAACATTTTTCAGGTGTCTGTATCATGTCTCTGCTAGTATAAAAAAATGAGTTATAATATGACTCTTGTTTAAATTTTGTGCTCTTACACAATTAACAAAGCATTGGAATATCTTTCCTATGAACATTTCAAAGAACTTGCCTATCCTTCTATGTAATGGGTAAATAGAATCTTTCAAGGTCCAAAGGGAAAATGGAGTAGTTAAGAAGATTTCAAACTTGTATTTGTGATATATGTGATTGTTGCCTTAGGCATGACATTTGTTTTTATATGCTGTGATTTTTCAACTTCATTAGCAATCAGTGAATTGAAAATCACAGTGAAAGTCATATTCATAAAATTAGCAAATTTTTAGTATGGGAATGCCTTTTTTAGATGAAAGTTGTTCGAAACAGATGCCTATGTGGTGTGCTGTGGCATTGTTAATTTTTACAATTTTTTTTCTGAAATTTTTTTGCAATTTTATTTAAAAAAAAAAAAACTTAAAATCATCACATTTCCTGACCAAGTAATCCTATTTTTAGAATGTCTTCTAAGGAAATTATTCACAAACAGCAAACAAAGATTGATGTATAATTATTTTCATCCCAGTGTCATCACATTAATTACTGGAAACAACTCAAATGCCTAATACAGGAATGCTGAGTGAATTATGGATTATCCATAATAATATTACAATATTATGTTGATTGTTCATGATGTTTATGAAGAGTTTTCAATGACATGAGGGAATTTGAATAATATAATGTTGAGTATAAAAAATAAGATTAAGAAATTGCACATACAGTATGATCTCAACTTTAAAAAATATGCATGACATGGAAGAATCTTGGAAAACTTTAAAGAAAAGGTTAATGGGTAGAAAACGTAACTTTTTTCCTAACATTTTAGTGTTTTTTCAAAGTTTATAAGTACCAAAATAATGAACAAATACACATTTTATTTAAAAAGTTTTCTTGCTCTCTTCTTCATGAGCCATACGGTCCAGTGCCTTTGCATCCCATGGGTACTCTTTGCTGGTACTATGGGGGTTCGTATTTGCCCCCAGTTGGTTTCATAGAAAGTATGCATTGCAATGCTGCCTTTTGGTCATTAGTGCCTTCCGACAATTCGCTGGTTGCTCAAATTGACTTCCTTCTCCAACTCACTTTATCCATTACTTTATTCACTACATTCCATGCTGTGTGCGCACTGTGCCCCACCAGGGTCATTATGAGTGCCATGGAAGTCTTGGTCTTTCCCTGGACCTCCACACAGCTCATCTGCAAATCGAGTGTATTCCCCTGCTGTCTATAGCTTTCCCTGAGGCTCTCACCATGCTTTTGAAACCACACCCTCCATTTCCATGTATACACCAGTGGATCACATCAGCCTCTAGATTCATCCTTCCTTTCGGTGTGTGATCTCTGCTTCCTTGAAAGAGGCCATTGTTCTACTGGTGCCAGCTTTATTCTCGATGACTTTAGAAAGCAGAACTGGGATTTGTCATATTTCACATTAATAGGAGAGAGAACTTTCTAGAAATTAAAGCTGTGGCAAATAAAAAGAACAATTCAACATAGAGTGGCTGGGGCCAAGGAGTAGGAGATGAGGGAATTTTGCATTGGCTGGGAAGATAAAATCAATACATCCTGAGGTTTATTCTTCAGATGGGTTCCCTCCCCTGCCTGCTTCAGTGACTCAAAGGGGATCCGGGAAGGTGACCTATAAAGAAAGAATTTTGCCACTGTGTGGTCAATCACGGTTGTCACCAACTGGGGTGAAAAAGCCTGAGGTAATCCTTCAGAGAGAGAGACGGTAGAGAGAAGGGATTCTTATTTTTACCTGGCTGGTACCATCAGAAGGCCAGGATAAAGTTCTGAGGAGATAAGATTTGCAAAGAAAGCCCAGCAACCAGAAGCACAAATATTAATCGGGCTTTTTAAGGTCACAAAGAAGGAAGACAGGCTAGCCTAATTGGCAGGGTCTTCCTGTGAGGGTGGAGAGAAATGAGGAAGACCAGAATCCAACCAAAGCGGGGATTTTAAGTGGTGAGTCTAAGAACATCCTGGGAAACTAGGATGGTTTGACACCAACCCAAGACGTGGGCGGGAAGAGTTGCTGCCGCCCAGACCATGAGACATGACTGAGGAACCTGAAGAATTTTCTGGATCTACTGACTGAGATCATCTGGCCAATCTCTCCACAGTCAGTCTCCACTGATAATACATCAATGCTATTATAAGCATATACATTCACACACACACACACACACACACACACACACACATATTTTCCACACAAAACCTGCATAATACATACCTACGTATGTATTCCAATGTGGGGCAGTGGGTATAATAAGAGCTTGGACTCTGGAGCTAGACTCTTTGAGGTTATAGCTCAGCTATGTCACTTACCATTGGCGTCTCCTCAGGCAAGCTAATTAACCCCTCCGTTCCTCCCTTTCCTCATCTGGAAAATAGGGAAAATAATTCTAACCTCTAGATTCGTAGTGAGATTTAAGTGAGAGAGTTGATGTAAAGTAGACTTAGAATAGCTCCTGGCACAGACTGTAATAAACGCTCAGTAAATTTCAACCATCCACTATTATTAATTACTTTTTTCTGCTCTCCTCTTATACGGGCCCAACTAATCTCTGGCCTCTGCTTCTCCCCGTGTGTCTCTCAGCCTCTGCCCTTGCCGTCAACAGTCAACTCTCTACCGGTCAAATTCCTATCTGGTTAATCATCACCATCTCTGCTGGGCCAAGCTTTGGCACCAGACCCCCTCACAGGGGAACTGCTTCGTCCATAGATTGGGCACACTTTTTGCCCAATCGGCACTGTTAACAATAATTGCTAAAGCTTATTAAGGACGCTAGCAAGAGTAGCAGGGTCAGGTGGTAGCAGCTGGGTGACTTCAAGTTTTCTACAATGAACCTGTATGGCATTACATTTGTAATTAAGGGAAAGGTTATCTTAAAAATAGATTTTAAAAATAGTATGCGTGGACTCTGACTCTGCCTATTATGAAAGCCCTGCGTTCAGGAGCTTCACGAGTCAGTCCTCTGTCCCTAGAAAAGGCTAGCATTTCCTGATGGCAGAAGTGACAGCCTGTTGCTGGAAGCCAACCTCCTTGTGGCTGAACTATTCTCTTCATGCTGAGCGGGGGCGTCAGCCAATGCCCTGTAGTCCCCATCCTTTCTTCCATTACGGACCCCAACAACTAGCATGGGACACATCTGCGTGTCTTTTGCAATCCAGAGGTAATTAGCTTCTCAGACACAGGAGCTGTGTTCCCTCCGGTGCCTGGCCCATGGGAGGCCCAGTGACACCCACGCGCTCTTAAATACCAACCGCGAAGGTCCCAGGGACATTTCTCAAGGTAGGCTTCCCAACGCTCCCCTTTATTCACGGTTATTCATTCAAGTGTTCCTGCTGGGTGCTCATTTCTAGGTGTGTAAGAGAGTCTTGGACCTTGTTCTTAGGGAGTTGACCACGAATAAGCCTGGATACTTAATTCAAAAGGAGGAACAAAGATCGAAAGCCAACAAACTGTTCTCGCTATCCAGGACCCCTAAAGCCCTCCTGTCTCACTGTCACTGGCTGTAGACTTGGTCGCACGTCTCCAACACTAAGACCTGGAAGAAAAAAAAAAAAAAGGCAGAAGGAGTCTATTATCCTTCATTAACTGAAACCTAGAAGAAATTGCCCACTGCAATTCAGAGGCTGCTGGGGAAAGGAGCTGGGGCCAGCGCAGGGGCTGGGCGCTGGCCTGAATGGACTCACAGCTGAGGAATAAGCTGTCATGTATGACAACCCAATAGGAGTTTAACCGGTGATCAAATGTGATTGGCTAAGATCAGGTTTCAACCCCGCCCTTTAATTAGAGCAGAATCTCCCCAATAACATAGGGTAACTGACGCTTTCTCTCCCAAATGCCCCTCCGTTGAAATGACTGTCCTCAGAAGAGCAAGAAACAATGATAAAAAGGAAACACAAACGTGTCACTGCCCCAATCGAGGCTCTGATACAAATATTTACACTGCATTTTACATTTTTTTTACTCCCATTATTCTGAAAGGGATTTTAGAGTTTTCCTGACATATGCCAAAGCAGGTTTTTACATTTTGCAAGCATGCAAATAGCAAATGGAATAAGAAATTCATGCAGATACTTTCCCAGATTTTCAAATGCAGAACATCGTGTTATGCTGGTTCCAGAAGTTATAATTGCACTTTAAAGTCCTGCCTTGGTGTGGCATTCAGGGGCTTTGGGGGCCCTGTACACTAATGCGTGTCTGACTTTCACAGCTCTGTAATCAACCCTATTCATAAAAACTGGTTTATAGAAAACACATTTGTTCTTTGGAAGGAGAAGCAGGGACTGCTGATGACTTCAAGAGCACCTTCTGGGTCCTGCAGAAGTTCAGGAAACAGATGGCACTCTAGCCATATGCTGGAATTTCTGCTCCTGTCCCAATTCTCCCCTCCTGCTCTCTGAGAACTCTGTCCTGCGTTAATGTGCGCAAGGCAATATCTCCTCTGGGCCAGGATCTATTGTCTCTGCCTCCCTCCTTCCTCCTTTCCCTGGAATCTCTTAGTAATCTAGCCGAAGTGGCAAACTTTCAGGAATGCCCCCTTTAGGAGTCTCACAAAATGTGTAAGCTTGTATCATTCCTTTCTTCTTAGGAATAAAGGAAAGCTCTTTATAGAACTGGAAACATTTCCTTTCAAACAAAAGCAATCAAGTACTCCCCAGGGCTGGGCCAGAGGGATTCATTCCTTACCCTCCTGAGACCAGAATGGTGAAAGACATGAGTGTCTCCCCTTCAAAGGGTTCCAAGAACCTCTCTCTGAAGGACACTCCCTCCAGAATGTCTACGCACAACCAGGCAGACAGTAGCATCAGCTCCTGTGTCATTCTGGTTAATCCGGGACATCTGGCCACCCCATGTGGGAACCGTATTCTGTGTGCCCTCCAGTGTAATCAGGAGGGCCTGTCCTACACGTGGGAGAGCTGGCTGCCATGGAAATAAAGCCAATTAGAAAGGCTATTGTGATAAATCTCGTTCACAGGCTGTGTTTGCTTTAGAAAGTAATTATAGCCAAATACGTAGTCTTCCATCTCTATGAAATAATTTTCAACACAAGCCAGCATCTATCCTAAACTTTTATGTATTATTTGCTTGCTTTATGATTAGTAGTGGTACTTAACCTAGAAGTTCTGGATGGCCCGTTGTGCTGATTTACAATGAGTGCGGCAGTATTTTGTGGTGGGGAGACACATTCCCTTGAAGCCCTGGAGAAACGGGTGAGCCCAGGAGTCCTCACTGATGGGCAGTGGCCCAAGGGCAATGTGGCTGTTGTCAACCCTATCACCTGGAGTAGTGCTTTTAAAAGATTGCTAACCTGGGAGACAGAAGACCTGCGTTCTTGTTCTTCTGCACATTAACTGGCTCCCAGATTTTAAGTTAGCTCTTAACGTCTCAATTTCCTTACTCCTAAAAATCACAGAACTTCAGAAAATGGAAGGTACCTTGTTGGGAGTGAGTGGAGCGGGGCAGGGGGTAATGTAGTTCACTTTTTAGCTGCTTCCTTTTCTAAATTATAAAAGTGATACTTGCTGTATCCAGCTCCCAAGCTGAGAAGGTCAACCAAAGTTTCAGCCTGCTTTGGAGAGTCTGGGATGGTATAAGACTGTTAGACAAATAAAAGAAATAGTATTGATGACTGTTATTCACACTTTAAGTGAGAAAACCCTTCGAGGTTCAGCCTATGTACATATCCCGAAGTAATATTATTTTAATTATCATTAAAAATACCCACATTTGCTCCATTATGGCCTCCAAATTTCCAAATTTCATGAAAGGATGATTTTCTTTTCTCTCTGTCCAGACAGCTAGTCACCTGTTGTCTCAAACCCAGGCAGAATCTCTTAAACAGCATTCTAAACTTGTACACAGGTTCCCTGCCAAGCTTCCAAACCATTACACCAGAGAATCTGGGTGGCACAGTTAAGTAAGAAACAATCACCTCGATTTCTACCTTACAATGAGCCACAGGTCGGCAGCAGCTGGTTTAAGAAGCAGGGCTGCGAGGGAGGGTTCAACGTGTACACGTGACTTACCGGATACTCATGAAATTCCAACCAAGGTATACATGGTCATTTCTTCACCGAGAACGAGTCTTTGGAAGTCTCTGATTCACGTGCGGACCACCAAGATTCCCTGAATAAGTCAAACAACCCAAGGTTTAGTCCCGGGCACCTCTTTGCACAACATTGGAAAATGGCGCATTTATCCAGGCTTAACTAAAGGAATGTTGCGGGGTAATTTTCCATGGGGTCAGGTTTAAAGAGCTTTTGCATGAAGTCGGTAAATTTTGCTTTGGCATATCTCTGTGTTCCTTGAGGCAAGAGAAAAGCCTCGCCACATGGATACTGGTGTCACACTGTAAGACCCAGCCATCTTTGCATAGCTTCATCCAGTTCAGGTCTGAAGCACTGCCAAGTTTAAGGGCTGACCTAATTAGCATAAGGTGGGGCTGAGTGGACCACGAGGATGATTTACTGGAGAAAATCCCTAGGGCGGTGATTCTCTAAGTGTAGTCCTTGGACTGGCAGGTCAGGCACCTACGTGAGGACTTGTTAAAAATGCAAATTCTCAGTTCCCACCCCAGACCTACTGAATCAGAAACACTAGGGATGAGGTGCAGCCATCTGCGTTTTAACAAGTCTTCTGGGTAGTTCTGAGGTACGCAAATGTTTGAGAACCACGTGCATCTCTTCCAGAGCGCTGGGCGGAACAAGTCAGTATGGCAGCAAGTCAGCGATCAGAAATACACCTGACCGGTACATACTGTTCAAGCACTTAACTGGGAGCTGGTTACTGTTCTGGGTTCCGGGGGTGCAAAGGTGGACGGATCACAGAGCCCTTGATCCCAGGGGGTTCACAATCTAGTGGAAGAGGCAGACAAGGACACTGAATAGCACACTAGAAAGTGGGATGCCTAAGAGTGACGAGATCCGAATTTGAAGGGGATGTCAGGAAAAGGGGTGACTTCTAAGTTAAGCTGTGAAAAACCAAGGGTGCGGCGTGGGAGACGGAAGGACACTCCCAGCAGACAAGGCTCCTAAGCCAGCATCCTGAGAAAAACTGAGCCAGCAGAGTCGAGTGCTTCCAAGCAGTTGAAGCGTGTGGAGGTAGGGTACAGGGAGGCAGTAGGGAGAGAAGGGGTTGGAAAGATATCAAGGAACAGAGCATGAACTGTTTAAAATGTAAAGAAGCTTGGATTTCATTCTGAGAGCCAGGAGGAGCCATTCAAGTGTTTTGGCAGGAGCCACCTCTTGGTCTGTCTGTCAGATCCTCCTTCTCGCCCTGGGCACAACTGTGGGCAAACAAGAGCTCCGCCTTGCTATCTCATCCAACTCAATGGCTTTAAATGCTGACCAAGTAAGTGCTGACGGCCCCTGAATCCATCTATCCAAACCTGCCTCTTGCCCAGATCTCCAGGTTGGCACCTTCACTGGAATGTCGAAAAGAGGTTTCAAACTCAACTTGACAGGAGTGGAACACTTGATTTCCGCCCCCCGCCCCCCCCAATCTTGTGTCTTATTCGACCTTTCCTCAGCTCAGTAAATGGCAAGACCAAAAATCTAGGACGTGTTCAAGAGTCTTCACTTCTCTCATCACTTACATCCAAATCTTAAGAATATCCTGTCAATTCAGCAAGTTTTATTGGCACTACCTCCATAAAATATCCTGAAGCTTTCCATTTCTTTCCAGTCCTTCTACTTTCTTGACAGCAAGATGGCTTCCAACACCTCAGAGCCCATTCCATGGTCAATTCTCTCAGCATCTTTTAGACTTTCTGCACTTTAGACTTTTAGACAGCACTGGGTTTGATTTACTTTGACTGGGGTTTTATGTTCATTCATGAACCAATGACTGTGGTGATCCTGGGTCACAAGCCCATCTTGGCAGCCAGAGGTGGAGACAGTTTCCCTCAAACCACACAGTGGCTAGCAGTGGAAGGGACTGTGGAGAGAGTGGTGGTGGTGGGAACTGTGGGGGCAGACAGTCCCCTAAGGAAGTGGGGGTGTTACCAAAAGAAGCGTAATGGATACTGGGCATGTGAACACGAGATTTCCACCAGAGTGGCAAACCAAGAAACCACTGAATGATGAAAAGTAAAGGAGTTTCTTTTGAAATGCACTTGAATCTTGCATTTTCGTAAACTATCAACATTTCATTTCTAAGAGTTTAAATTTAAGTCAGAGTCATTTTACATGCCCTGGGCACTCACTCACCAACATTATAATTAGTTTCTGGCTGCTTGTGACATTGGGATGGATAGTCTAATCCCAGTGGCTGTGATTTCCACCTTCTAGTAAAATGTGAGTCTTATGCAAAGTGTTTAAGTATCTGAACAAACACTGACCTATCTCATACACTAGAATAAAGGATTTTTATATTATCTATTTAACACATGACCATATATACAGTATATAATGATCACATAGGACATACATAATGATAATTTTTGGAGGCAGTGTTACAGGAGTGTGTCCGTGGCACAAGGGCAAAGCCAAAGACTTATAGAGTCCGTACAGACGTTGACATAAATAACATAGAAGGGGCGCCTGGGTGGCCCAGTGGTTAAAGCCTCTGCCTTCGGCTCAGGTCATGATCCCAGGGTTCTGGGTTCATCGGGCTCTCTGCTCAGCAGGGAGCCTGCTTCCTCCTCTCTCTCTCTGCCTGCCTCTCTGCCTACTTGTAATCTCTGTCTGTCAAATAAATAAATAAAATCTTTTAAAAATAAATAAATAACGTAGAAAAACAGAACTCCATTTTTCCCCCCACTTTAAAGTTTTTGAAAACCATTAAAGAAAGACAAATGCAATGCTGGCATGGAATGAGAACGTCAGCAGGCCGTGTATGCTGTCCTCTCCAAGCACGTGCAGCCACATGTTCTGTGTCTATGGAAAGATCTGGCACATCTCCTTTTCTTCTAAGCAGAGAGAAAGAAAAAAGAAAAGTGCTTTCCCAAAAGGTCTCTCTCTCTCTCTCTCTTTTTTTTTTTTTGGTTCCATAGCCCTTAACCTTGGTCCCAAAGAAAGGCTTTTGATTTTGAGATCTTTTTTTCCTCTGCTGTTTGGGATTACGGGATTCGATCCCTGCCATTCTGACCTGGCACCTGTCCCCGTTTTGGTGTGACTGCTACAACTCTAGACAAACATATTCTACTTTAGGGTGAGAATTAAATCAGGGATTTAATCAGGATTCTGCCCACGCGTGTGTGCACGGGAGCTCCCAACCCGAAAAACTTCTGGAGGAAAGTTGAAAGGATATGGTTACAGACTGAGGAGAGGGTTAGAGGAAGATACTGCTTGTTCTCTTCTCTGCAGATCTTGTCTACCCAAGGTATAGAAGTGAACTACTTCCTTTGCTTAAATAATGAGAGAAAATGTCTATATTTATGCAAAACAGCTCGCTTATCACAACAAAAAAGAGCACCTGAAGGACTGAGGGCAAGAAACCAATCCAAGAGCAAACTGGTATCTCCTTCACCGCAAAAGGCTTAATCCTGAAGCCCTTTGACAGCTCTATTGCATTTTCTTACAAAGATCAGAATAGTTACACTTGCAATTAGCTTTTGAAATGAACTTGGAGCTCTACACTTAGAAGTTGGCTGGTAAGCAAGTATCATGTTTTGCTTTTTGGTTACCCCACTCTCGGTGCCCTCTCCCTTGTTTGGATTTCCACATTTTTCTTCTTTTCTTTTGGAAGATTCCAAACACACTACTTTATCATATCTCAAGCGCTCGGAATTCAAGACTCCATGGAAGATTCTATTGACAGCGGAGCTCACTAATGTGACAAAGGCGCCCACACAAGGATGTTGTCGAGGGTGCAAAAGAATCCCACTGGATAAATGCTTTAGCCTCTTCTGTTTTGTATTGCTGCTCTTCCAAGTCAAATGCCTGGGCTCTTCTTTCGCAAAAAGTGCAAGGAAAGCGGACTTGACCTTTGCAGACTGTCTTAAATTTTAGGCTCTGTTTGTCAGCTGCTAGGACCTCACCAAAGCAGGGAGCTGAGAAACAAAGAGAGTGAAACTGGAAATGCCGCCTGAAAAGGAAGCATTTATCTCATCACAATAGTCCCTTGTCTTTCCTGAATTTGGATTGGGTATCTGGTTTAGTGTCCAGATACACTAACCACAGACACCTGACTTTCTCAAGGACAAAATGGGGAGTAGGGGGCAGTGCTGGCCAAGGTGTTTTAAAGTTCAAGCGTGAGTGGATGGGACTGCTTTGATGACTTTTGTCATAGAAATCCGGGCAAGTAAGGGTTAGAGGTCCTCCATCCAGGCAGCTTCCAGCATCCACTGCTAAGATGACTTGGTCTCCCCTTTCGGCCCCACCCAAAAGACTCTCACCGAAATGCGTACTGCAAGACACGTTCCAAAAATACTTCTGAAAAGATGTATTGTATTGTGCCTGGCCTCGAACAAAAGTTTGCATTTGAGATTTATAGTCAAAGAAATAGGAGTTGTTCACATTTTTTCTTTTCATTTACAACCCCCCTCCCCAAAACTCCAGAATTGGAACAATTGAAACAATTAGCTGCCTCCTGTTTATCATTATAAGAGCATTATCGTAATCCGTGGGCTGTGCCAGGACTGTTTTCTTGAGCCGTATATCCCTGAGTGAGGCCCAACTACTGTACAGAAGGACTGAAATCTGAAAACTACTTAGAATAACATTTCAGGGCCTCGCTGCTGCTTGATCTGTTTCTTTTTAGCTTGTCCTAGAAACAGCGAGGCACTGCCACATTTGTAAGGTGGGGCGGGTGGGGGATAACATCTAAATTCCTCGTGTATCTCAGAAATCTAAATTAAAACATTGAGGAAGCAGTTACTAGGTTGTTCTGACAAAGATAACAAGGCTGCGAGGATTGGATTTAGAAATGAGCATTGCAGGGCTCTCTGAGTTGTATCCAATCTGGAATGTCACACTCCGACATACAAGTAGTTAGGACAAACTTAAATAGCCAGACCCCATAAAAGAAAAAAGGAGCATTGCACGGTATTATGAGCTGTAGGGCTTGGGACCATTATTATAGAATGCTGTACCATTCTGTTTCAATTAAGGAACACAAATAAATCACAATAAAAAATTGTTCAATAGGTTTGGAATCACTCTATATAGTCATAAGAAAGCTACCACACTGTTTAATTGCCCATTGAGAACCATTTGGTAATGACTAACAGAGAAAGGAGACCAAGGGCCTCCTTCCTGATATTCTGTAAACCACTTGGAGTCCCATTCTCTTTTGATCCCCCCCTGCAGTTAGGAAGATGGAGGGGACAGAAGGAGCCCAGGGTCATAGGCAGAGTCGCAGCAGATAGCCAGGACACCAAGGCCATGGGCTCCATTCCGTTGCTACCGCCCTGGAGAACCAGTGTCAAGATAAGCAAGTCTCAGTCCTCCTGTCCTGTGGCTCAAGGGCACACCCCTATCTCACTGTGATAGCCCTAGTCCACAGTCCGGTGGAGAGAGAATCTCCATAGAGGGCTGTCATCCCAGCAGGTCGGTTAAAACACAGAGACTTTGAGGGGGCCAGGAGATCCCTTTACTCTGGAAAGAATAGTCAGAGATTCCCACTGACACCCCCCCCCCCCTTGAAGCCATCCAACAAGGCTCAGGCAGAGCTGATCAGACAGATACTGAAATTTCCATTACATCAATATCATCATTGTTAGAACAAAGCATGGAACACTCATCCGTTTTACAGAATTGATTTGCACTGCTCATTTTGCCTTTATTAAGCAGGCTGCATAGAACGGGCAAGCATATTCCCAGGAAACAGCTCTCTGATAACTTAGGAGCCTTCAAGTCTGCAGGGTGTTTCTCTAGTTTTAACAAAGAAGCGAGTGTTGGTGCTTCAAATAAAAGTTATTTTTTGCCCTCCTATAATTGAGTTTGGGTGAATTTCCAATGCACTTTTTTTTTTTCTTTTTAGAGGTGTTTATTCATTTTCTTCTACTACAACTGAAGTTTGTTTTTTTTGTTTTTGTTTTTGGTGGGATTTCTCTTGTTCACTTTCCTCTCTACCTTCTCATCCTGAGGATTATAAAATCCCCCAGTCTGGTTTTACTGCTGTGAGCATTAAAAAAGCAGCCCGCTTGAGTTTTGAACAGAGCAGAGATTAAGAAACTGACAGCCTTGAAATAGCTCTTTCTCAGCTTCCATTCCCATGAGGTTATTCACATCAACGTGCTGTTAGGACAGGGTCAGTGTGATGAAATGTATTTGTTGGGTCTCTTTGGTGCCGGAGTTTTTGCCAACAATCTGATCTACCTGATAGTGGGGCTATTTCAGAAACGTCCGGTCAGTAGAGTAGACCCAGGGTCCACTGACCTTCAGGCACGGCGGTGAGAACTGAAACCACAGCCAGAAAGGACTTTAGTTTTCTCTTGTTTGTCTTTAAAACCAGGCATGCGAGAGAAAATGAGGAAATAAACAGAGTTTTTAAAGGGGGAGTTTTTATTTGTGTTAAACCCTCATTGGACCCCCATTTAAAATCCTGCTGGGGTTCTGAGGTTTTAGCATTCCCTCAGATCCATATACCAGGGACAGCTTTGAGGAATCTCTAACAAGAACAGAATGTGCAAAAAAGTGCAAAAGGGGGTATTAGAAAGTTCTTTAAAACAAGGCACCCCTCCCTCAAATGTACCATTTTTTAGAGCAAGGAAAAACAACAATAATAAAGTGACCGAGATACAAACATTAGAAAGTAATTCTAATTTCCTAATTTACTTGAAAATGATTTGCTATGCCAAGAAATGGCAAAAATCTGTGTTTTCCTTACCTTTTCAGTCCCTGCCTTAAAACTCCTTGATTCTGAGATCTATGTAAAAGTCCAAAATACACCAAAATAAGGTCAGCGTTTATTTGGATTGCTAGGCCCATAACCATTCACAGCTCTGCTCAGATCCTGTGAGAATCTTCTTGGGTTAAAACATCCTGTCCCAGAGGTCTCCAAGTGAGATGACAGGTGTGCGGGCAGGTTGGAAAGCTGATGATGGCCCTTCTTCACCTTCAAGATTAGCAATGAAAGAGAACAGTCAAATATTCAGGAAGGATGAATGGTGAGGAGGGGTGTGTGTGTGTGTGTGTGTGTGTGTGTGTGTGTGTATGAGGGGGTGTGGAGGAAGGACGAGGGGATGGGAAGAGGTAGGACAGGAAGAAAAGAAGACCAGCCTTTAATATATGGCTACCTCATCTTGCCCAGATAGAAACTTTGAATTCAACTGTAAAGTCTTTTTTTTTAAGATTTTATTTATTTATTTGACAGACAGAGATCACAAGTAGGCAGAGAGGCAGGCAGAGAGAGAGGAAGGGAAGCAGGCTTCCTGCCCAGCAGAGAGCCGGACGTGGGGCTCGATCCCAGGACACTGGGATCACGACCTGAGCGGAATGCAGAGGCTTTAACCCACTGAGCCACCCAGGTGCCCCTCGACCGTAAAGTCTTTTTTTTAAAAAATATTTTATTTATTTATTTGACAGAGATCACAAGTAGGCTGAGAGAGAGAGAGGAGGAGGAAGCAGGCTCCCCGCCGAGCAGAGAGCCCGATTCGGGGCTCGATCCCAGGATCCTGGGATCATGACCTGAGCAAAAGGCAGAGAGGCTTTAACCCACTGAGCCACCCAGGCACCCCAACCATAAAGTCTTAAAAGAATTCACAGATACCAGTATGAACGATGCCTCTCTACAGTTTTTCATCCCGTCTCAAATATAAAAGCAGTCTTAAAATAAGTCACAGAAGGCTCTGGGGTCTGGAACAAGGAAATGTATTGGCCTCGATATTGATTCCTGCATACGAGTCTGAAATTTTTGGCCAATGAATTACAGAGTTCAGAATTCCACTCAGTTCCATGTAACCCTGAGATAGTCCACCAGCATTTTGGCTTGTTAGCTCATCTCTCACCCTCCTGAAAATGGGGGAAAGATCAGTGGGTGCAGGGAAAGGATTAAGGAGGCTAAGATACAGAAACAGGTATAAAAAGTGGAAAAAAACATGCAGATCACACAGGAAGTGTGAATTCTAGTACCAGGTAATTCCCAATTGGGAAATAGTACCAACATGAAGCCTGTCTCTAGAACACCTTTGTGTACCAGGCACTTTGAGAGTTTCAGATGGAGTATTCATTCCACTTTGAACACTGGAGAGTGAGGCTCAGAGAGCAACTTGCTTAAATCCACACACTTGCCAGTAGAACATTGAATTAATTTAGGTATTCACTCATTGAGCAAATAGCCACTGAACACCTATAATTTTACACTGCCAGGTGGTGGACAGAGAAGAAAGAGCAAAAACATTCATGTCTTATTCTCAAGGGGCTTGTAGTCTGGTAGGTGAAGAAGAACCATTAATCTAATACTCACATGGATAACTGCTCAATTGCAAATTTAGGGAACTCTCCGAAGGAAAGAACCCATTCCTGGAAGGGCAGGTAACAGATGAATAAGACGGGGTGGGGACTGAATGGGTGGCCATCAGGCTTCCTTGAAGATGTGATCTTGATCTGGCGTCTAAGAAATAAGAAGGAGCTAACTAGGCAAAGAGGTAGCATGCGTGCGCGTGCACATGTGCACGTGTGCGGGTGACATGGAGAGGGTTTCAGGAAGAAGAAACATAGGTGCATAGTCCCAGAGCTCTAGGATAGCTGGAATGCCAGAGTCGGAAGGCCTAGAAGATGACATGGAAACATGGAAGCTTTGCAGAGGCCTTACCGATGTGAACGGGTTGTGGCTTCTGTGCTAAATTTCCCGGCCCTCATCCCAACTCCAGATTTCAGAGCCTGGGCCTTTCATGTCTATTTCCGAGAACCGGCTCCTCATCCGACCTGCTCTATACACATTTTCCTTGCTTCTCTGACTCAGGCAAGAAAAAGCTCCAAGCGTACCCCTTGCCTGCTGTTACTTTCCCCAACTCAGGCAGTGGAACAGAGCGGCTAACTGTTTTTGCAGTCAGATGGGTCAAGAATCAAATCGTGGCTTGGCTATTTAATAGGTCTGTGAATTTGAGCAAGTTTCTTGGCCTATTAAAGCTTTGGTTACAGGTATGTCAAAGGTTTGAGGTGGGGAGAAAAGGAGATGATTCTTACAAAGGACTCAGGTTCACACATACTGAGGTTTATAAGAAATGTCTGCCCTTCCTGTGTACATAAATGAGCAATTGACACATCCTGACCCAGACAGCAGCTATATTCCGTAGATCTCTGCCCCAGCAGGAGTGAAGCCCCTTTCAGTTTTCCCTCTGGTTCAAGTTTAAAAGCAGCTTCGTCCTCTCCTCAGATTAGTGAGCTAAATACTTGTTATAGAAAATCCATTCATCCAGAAATATTGTTGTTTTAATGAAAATGCATTAATCCAGAAATATACTCGTTTTATCCAAAATCCTATGAGAGGAGGGCATCAAGTTTGCAGGAATTTAGCAATAATCAATCACTGAATCAATCAATTTACAGAAAAATAAATTGAGCTCCTAGCCCTGTGCCCAGTGGCCCTCCGTACAACACAAGAAACACTCTGTGTGTGCTTCAGGGTAGTCCCAGGTTCAATAAGGCTTTTTAAAAAAAATCTGTAAATGAGGGAACATCAGAAAAATATTAAAGAAAATTCCAAATAGTTATTTTCAATAGTAGAAAACAGGTAAGTAAAAGACCATGAAATTTCTGAAAAAGAAAGTCTAACATAGATATGGCTTCTTGGAGAAGATTAGACCTTCAAAGGTGGTGAAGGTCCAACACAGTGAAAAAGCATAGAGCATTGTCATCAACACAGAACTGGTGGGTTAAGTCTTAACTCTCTCAGTTACTAAGCATTTGACCTTAAGCAAATGATTCCCACAATCCAAATTTCCTTATCTGTAGAACTGAGAAAAGTACCCATCAGAAAATAAGAGAACGAAGGACTATCTGGCACATTAATGCATAGAGATTATTATTTCATTTTACATTTAACATCTAGAGAAAGCAATGTGTGTTCAAGTCCTAATGCTGCTTCCAGCTGCTACAAAATAGTGGGCAAGTTACCTGGCTTACATTAGCTTCCGTTCCTAGATGTCCAAATCCAACACAATCACGCCCGCCCTCCTTATGATTGTCATTGCTATTATTACCATTATTATTTGCTAATGGAGGATAGGTGCAAGGAAAGCAAAGAGAAACAGTAGGAGAAAAGTCCGAGCAAAAGCCAAACACCTGGAATGAAATAAAGAAACAGCTTTCACGGAAGAGAGAGCTTGGATCTAAAAACAGTGATACAGCTGGAGACAGGAAGAAGTCAGATTAAGAACTGAGTTTGGGAGACACCTGGGTGGCACAGTTGATTAAGCATCTGACTCTTTGATTTCAGCTCGGGTTGTGATCTCGGGGTCATGAGACTGATACCTATGTCAGGCACTCAGCGGGGAGTCTGCTTACGATTCCCTCTCTCCCTCTGCCTTTCCACCTCCCCTCGCAGCATGCGCACATGCATGCTCTCTCTCTAAAATAAAATAAATAAATAAATCTTAAAAAAAAAAAAAAAAGAATTCGGGGAGCCATTATAGGCCGCAATGTGTCCATGCCATCTTGAAAACTTTCTAGAGATTTTCAGGAAATGGAAGTCCACCGTCTTTCTTAGTAGTTCATCATATTTCTTAGGACACCTCAGATTTTAAGATTTTCTTCTCTTGTTGTCATAGTATAATTCCATTTTTTTCACTTTTATTGCAATAGAACTGACATATAACACTTGATATATAAGCTTATATAAACATATAAGTTTAAGGTACACAACATAAAGTCATTTGATATACATATAGATTGTGAAATGGGTTTCGTTAACCCTATACCTCAGAATCTAATTCTTCATACTACTTCTATGCAGGAGGAGAGGAGTCAACAAACATGTGTTGGGAAATACATTGTATATTCTAAAACACCATATTTATTTATATTATTGTCCATTTTTAATAGCTATGCTATTGTTATATGGGTCAAAGTGGAGTACTGCTGCGCCCCCAATAATCACGATGACATTGAGCACCCACTGTGTGTCAGGAGCTCCGCAGGCAATATGGCCGATTGCATTGTTTTCATTTTACATATGATAACATGGCTTTAAAGAGGTGAAATAAATCTTCCCTTTAACGTGGCTTCGAGGAGGCACAGCCAATGAGTGACCCCAGTTTACCTACAAAGTTCATCCAGTTCCTGGAGAGAATTCCCATTGGGTTCCTATGTTTATTGGTCAATATCCCCTTTAAACATGGCTGCTGGCAGAGTGTAAATAGGGACAAATGAGCTCATTTACTCCGATGTTTCTTCACGCAATCATTTTTGTTTCCCACTCTCCCTACTTAGTAGTATTTCCTGCCTGCTTACCATTTATTGGTCCCAATTAGCCCCAACTGGACTTGAAGAAAAAAAATCAAGATATTAATGGAAAGATGATTCAAATAGTGAAATCAATCCCATTCCCAAAGCAATGTGTAACAAACTGTTAACTGGTGAGAAGATCTATCAACCGTTTACACATATGGTCACATGAAAATCCATTTTCAGGCTATGATTTAAAAAGTTAAAATGAGTATTTCTCAATCACTAAGAGTCTCTCCCACCAGGAACAGCGTTTCTGCAAATAGATGGGCAACTCGGTCCATCTGAGGCCAAGTCTGCAGGGGGGTTGCCAACACCACAGCCTGCAAAGACAGCCCAACAGCAAGGAGCCGTGTGGGGGGCCTGATTCTTTGGACTCTATAGGCAACCCTGTATGTCAAACACACACACACACACACACACACCCCCTCCTCACTTCTATACTGAAATGCGATTTCACTTTTTTTGTTGTCTGTTCTTTGAAACATATTCTTGAAAACGTTTTGGTTTTCCTTTTTGACTTTTGCTCAAGGCATAGCTATAGAAAATCATTTCTTTACCACGAAGCAAACAGGGCAAAGAACAGTGTTGGCCACAATGAAAAGGGGCACACATCACCCCCTTCCACAACCACCAAGGCACACTTGACATTTCTGTTTGTACAAATCCAGAACAAAAGCATTACAGCAGGGTAAGAACTGCAGTGAGGCCTTGTGCTTGTATCTGTCACGAGCACCCTGACAAACATAATCCCCACTCCAAACTATGGCCATGTGTGCCTTCATTATGATCCTCATCTAAAATATTTTTCTCCTTCTAGAAGAAAACTCTGGGACTAGGATGCAAAGAAAATTCAAGATGGCAGACTGGACACTCATCGGAACCTAAAGTTTTCAATACAATCACAAATCATGGACTAAATGCTTTAGAAGACACACTGTGGGGACGCCTGGGTAGCTCAGTTGGTTAAGCCACTGCCTTCGGCTCAGGTCATGATCCCAGCATCCTGAGATCAAGTCCCAAGTCGGGCTCCTTGCTCAGCGGGGAGTCTGCTTCTCTTGCTGCCTCTGCCTGCCACTCTGCCTGTTTGTGCTCGCTCGCTCTGACAAATACATAAATAAATAAAATCTTAAAAGAGAAGAAGAAGACGACGACGACGACAACAACACAAGTAGACCAGGACCAGAGACCAAACTCACATCAAGAAGCAGGGATTAAAGGTCAGAAGGAACTTACACCGGAGCATTGCCCTTGGTGCTAGTGTCTTACAGGTGCAGCGGGACAGGGGCCGAATGCCCACTGTGTGGCAGTCACTCCATCTGAAGCCAGGTGTGGGAACCAAGCTGCCTCCTATGTATGAAGACTGGAGGACTTCCCATATGCAGGAGTAGAAGCAGATTTGACACTTAAAGCTAAGACCCACCAGGTATAATTCAAGGCCTGAATTTTCGTCATCCTTCTGGCAGGAAGGGTTTAAAATCCAGTTTCAAGCCACATACTTTACAGAGCTAAGGTGGAAGCAGAAGGAAAGCCATCCCACTAACTGGGAAAAATTCCCACAGATGGACTCGAAGACGAGAATTACAAAGCAAATGAGGTAGTCTAGCAGCATAAAAAGATCAACAGATTCACCAAACAAAAATTCACATATAAAAACATCTGTCATGAGAAATTTTCCATTTCATAAAATAAATACCGCGTTCTTCAAGAAATCAGAGGAGAAATAATACCTATTTCAGAAAGAAAGAAAGAAAGAAGAAAAGAAAAGAAAAAAGAAAAGGAAAGGATGCAGGCTAAGCACCTGACAACTAGCTTTTTCATTTGTATTATAAGCCCCTGATGTTGGGCTTTGGAGGGCCAAGGCATGCACTTCAAAGACATTCCTCTCAAATAAAGACAGTGCCAGCTATAGAACTAGAGGAAGAGTCAAGCCACTCCACTCATCAAGTTCCCTTTGACCACTTGCTTTTCCTTTTCTGAGGTTTATTTCCTGTTCTTATGTTTTAAATTCACTAATTTCCCTAAAACCCCTAACCACCCCCAGCCTTCAGCCCAGGAAAGGCAGAATCCCAGGGCAGCACCCATCCTGTGACCTTGCCCTGTGGTCCCAGGTGTGCGTGTGCCCCCCAGGTTTTGGGAGTAATAGTACTGCAGTCATGGCAAGAACAACAGGGGCCAATCCAGCCACAGAGCTCTGAAAGGGCGGTGGCCCAGGTGAGCGCCCCAGGCATTTCCAGCCAAGAGCATCACTATCCTCACTACTGATAGGCAGAAACTAACCCAAAACACAGGGACCTGTGTGTATACAAAACAAACAAACAAAGAAAACAAAAAATGAAAGTGTCATTAGGTGAGTTAAACTGATCAATGAAGAGGGATGAAGACACAACTTTTTAAGGTGGAACACAAGACTAAGAAAATCACAGAAAGCATTTTAGAGTGATGAAGTCTTGGAAACAGGGGGAGAAGGCAGGACAAAGAGGTGAGATAAAGCAGTTCCAGCTTCATACAGATTCAGAAAGAAAGACTAGAGAGGATGGTAGGGAGACAGTGTTCAAATAAATAATGGCTCAGAATGTCCCAGAACTGAAAGTGAAAGCCCTAATGTTTTCCATTCAGGGACAGTTGGGAGGTTTTGGAGAAAATATAAACAAAAACAAAAACACCAAACTATTCAGTCAAAGTAGTGAAAAGACATAATCCTGAGATAAAGAGAAAATCCTAAAAGCTAACAGATTACTTACAAGAAATGATATTAACTTATGATTCTCAATAGTAGCAATATGTAACCTAAGACAATAGATTACGAGCTTCAAGGTATTCAGAGAACATATAATTACAGTTTACATTATGTAATGTACAAATGAATATCATTTATAGAAGAGTAAAAATTAAAAACGTTTCAAACCTAAAGTAGTTTACTATTCACAAAGAGCAGTCACTTTAGAAGGAAATTGATAATTGGTAAACAAAATGCATAATTTCCAAAGTGGAAGAAGGGGAGATAAGAAGAATACAGAAAATTTAATAAAAATGTAATCGATCCATCAGAATCTCAACAAATACGAAAAGTAAAACAAGAAGAAAATCATAAACATAAAGCACAAAATATGATCGAAACAATAAATAAATATCAATAGCATAATAAGTGTAACTGGGGTCTCTCAATTAAAAGAGGACTTTTAAAAAATCCAGTTCTAAGTACTCATGAGCTATTCCCTTCAAAATATAAAATGGTTGAATATAAATACAAGGAAAAATATATCTCACATAAATACCTATCCCTCAAAAAGGCACCAGAGCAGTGTTAATATAATTTTCATATTAATACAAGCAATATTAATATAAGTCAAATAAGAATTTAAGGTAAAACAATCACTTTGGGCATCTTTCTTTTCTTTTTTTTAAGATTTTATTTATTTGAGAGAGAGAGAACATGGGGGAGGGGGGCAGAGGGAGAAGCAGATTTCCTGCAGAGAAGGGAGCCCAATGTGGGCTTGATCCCAGGACTCCAGGTTCATGACCTGAGCTGAAGACAGTCGCTTAACCAACTGAGCCACCCAGGCACCCTGGGCATCTTTCTTTCTGAGTTTTCTCACCTGTAAAATGGAGATAACAATAGCCACGATCTCGTTGTGCCTTGGTAGCACAGTGAACTGTGTGCCGTATGATTACGGACTCATATTACCATCACCTGATTATTATTAGTATTGTTATTATTACTAAAGAATAATGAAGAGAAATTAATGCAGATCAATGTAGAAAATCCAAAAAGTTGAAAACCAAACAACATGAATTTTGGCGATGATGGGGGAAAATGTACACTCATGCAGGTCTTTCTTTTTTTTTTTAATGAGTCGTACTTTCACATGGTTTAAAAATCAAAACAATATAAAATATAATTGGGAAATCTCGCTCCTGTTTTTGCCCTCTGACTCATTTCATACTCCATTCCCAACTGTAGGCAACCACTTTTATTAGTTCACTTATTGAAAAAAAAAATCTGGGGGGCACCTGGGTGGCTCAGTGGGTTAAGGCCTCTGCCTTCGGCTCAGGTCATGGTCTCGGGGTCCTGGGATCGAGCCCCACATCAGGCTCTCTGCTCAGCAGGGAACCTGCTTCCTCCTCTCTCTCTGCCTGCCTCTCTGACTACTTGTAATCTCTATCAAATAAATAAAATTCTTAAAAAAAAATCTGTATGCAGAGACCAGTAAGTACCTGTTATTTTCCTTTTTCTTACACAAAAACTAACACACACTATTTCTGCGCTTTGCCTTTTTAAAATGTATCCTAGAGACGTTTTCCAGTGTTAGTATACAAGGAATACTTTTGAGTTTTTGTAACTGCATAATATTCAATTTTATGAATAAACCAAAATCGTTTAACCTGTTTCCTGTTGATGGATCATTGGGTAGATTACCCACTAGTCTCTCGATGACATCATCAACGCTGTAGTAAATAATCTTGCTCATACACCATGAAATATGCATAGGGATGCCTGCAGGACAAATTCTCAGGCTCGGGATCACTGGGGCGAAAAGTAAGTGCATTTGTACTTTTGGTAACAACTGACGATTCTCCTTCTGTCACAGTTGGTCCATGCAGCAAGTCATCTGCAATGTATCTCATTTAAATGGCATAGGTGATTCAGAGAACATTTTTTGGTCATCTAATAAGTGTGAGTATCTATAACGTTTCAACTCCTAAATGCATCATCTAAAGAAATTCTCAAATATGAGCACGAGATGTGTAATGGTTCACTGAAGCATGATTTGTAATAATGTTCATCTGGATGGATACAGAAAAACAAAATGTGATGTATTAACATATAGACTAAGAGATAGCAGTTGGAAAAAAGAAATTAAAGCTATTTATAACAACAAGGCTAGATGGACCCATGACGTTGGGTGAGAAAAGGGAAGTTACCTAACTATACATACAACATCATGTTATTCACAAAACTTAAAAATACACACAAAAGGGGCGCCTGGGTGGCTCAGTGGGTTAAGCCTCTGCCTTCGGCTCAGATCATGATCTCAGGTCCTGGGATCGAGCCCTGCATTGGGCTCTCTGCTCAGTGGGGACCCTGCTTCCTGCCTCTCTCTCTCTCTGCCTGCCTCTCTACTTATGATCTCTGTCAAATAAATAAAAAAATAAAATCTTTTAAAAAAATACACACAAAAATACTCTAAAGTATTCACGGATATGCATGTTTAGACATGTGTATGAAAGTATAAAAAAGACTGGAGATCCACTTCTGCTGCTTCTCAGACTTAACGTGAAGCTGTTAGTGGTGAAGAAGGGGAACGAGTGCGTGGTCAGCACTGGACACAATTTCTTAGATTATGTTTTTATGGTTAGACGCAAGTAAGAGAAATCATTAACTGTTAGCTGTGGATGTGGTGATATGGGTATTTGTTGTCTCATTTTTGTCCTTTCCTGTATACTTCATGTTCTAAAATACTTATTGAAGAGAGATATGAGACCCTGAATTTCAGTTAAGCTAAATACAGGTTTCTGTGCAATATTTCTTACTCTAAATCTCTCCCTCCCTCCCTCCATCCCTCCCTCCCTTCCTTCCTTCCTTCTTTTCTTCCTTTCTTCCTCTTTCTTTCTTTTTGTCAGGAAATGAGGATCTCAAAGCACAAATAAAACTGCCCAGTAAAAGGAAAGGTAGGTTCTAAATACTAGAGGGTTTTCTGGGTTTTAACTCCTCATTGCCCATTCCATTTTAGAGTAACGTATCAGTAAGGAAGGAGCTTAACAAGCAAACGCTCGATCATACTTCCATCTCTAGATGACCACCTATTTCTGGACAGAAATAGGACACATCTTGAATCAAACTGATGTCTTTCCAACATCTTTTTTCTCTAAAAAAGGGATAATCCAGGATTTCTTGTTGTGATGGAAATTATGAGTAACTTATATGAGTTTTTAAACTACTAACTTCTGAGTTTTGTTTCAGGAAACCACAGGCATGGCAAAAACCATATAATGTCAATAATTAATAGTCACAGAACACAGGCTGTGTGCCCATCACCATTCTGGGCACTCTACAGGCATGAATTCACTTAATCCCCTGTGAGAAAGGCTTTATTTCAATGATACACCCCAGAGGAAAGTGATGCACTAGGTCAGACAGCCAGGGGGAACAGAGCCGGGCTAGGAACGCAGGGGGAGCTGACATCTGAGTTCTGTACCAAGCAAAGCAGGAGCTGTTTCCCAGCCACATCAACATTGCCCAGCCCACACTCCTCCTTCCTGGGATGGCCCTGAGAAGCACTGGAATCTTCTTCATACTGGCAAGCTACCCTCTTCCTCCGTCTCTTAAAATGCAACCTAAGGAATTGGGAAATGACTTCTTCTTCCTCTTCCCCTTCCCTCCCTCCTCCTCATTCTTCTCCTTCTCCTTCCTCCTCCTCCTTCTCTTTCTTCTTATTTTTAATCCAGAAGGCCCAAGTAAGCTTAAAGCTTCTCTCTCCTGAAAAGCCACAAGAAGTAGAAAAACAAATCTGGGACCACAACATCTCCATGGTTGCAGGGAAGGCACTGGCTATGCTCTGGGCCAGTCCCAGCTCCAGGCCAAGAAGTAACAAGTTGCAGCTGCAGGGCCCCTTGGGAGAGGGCAGGACAGGGGACACTTGCCCCAAAGCTGCTGAGCAGGGTTGGGGGAGTCCCTATGTGACAAGGGAGACTGGCTTGGCCAAAGGCAGCCAAAGCGGTGTGTACAGATCAGCTCCCCTGCTGAGTCTCCGGAGAGGAGTGGTGGGAGAAGTGTTTTAAAATAAGACAAAGTGACACATCTCCAGGAGAATGTCATAGCCTTGTGCCTTGTTCTCTGCCTGGTTCCTTTTCTGAAGAGTATTGTCCTGTGAGCTGGTTCTCAGGCTTGGGGCTGCAAGTTCAATGCATTGTGATGAAACAAGAGGCCTGGGGCAACAACAGAAAACTCCACTTGCCATATGTGTGTGCTGCTCTGCCTTCCACTCTCCTCCCAGCCTTGTTCTTTGCCGTGTGCCTGCCCTTCTAGAAGCAGGGGTTGTGCCTCTCTTATGTGGAAACCATGAGTGATTGGCAGAATGCATAGGGGAAGCTAACTCTGCACTGATGTTTGCATAAACAACAATTAAATGAATTCATTCTAAGCAAATGTTCCCAATTGAAGGGGGTCAAGGCCAACTAGATGAGAAAAGTCCTGTGACTTTATGAAGCTGAGATCGGTTTTCCTTTAGAGCCAGTGGCAAACAGGCCTCTGTGGGAGCAATAGAAGCGAGGACAGTAGCCAAACAGTATATGAGGAAATGCTAATCATCAGGGAAATGAAAATCAAAACTCCAGTGAGCTACCCCCTCGCACCTGTTAGAACGGTTGGTATTGGGGCACCTGGGTGGCCCAGTGGGTTAAGCCTCGGCCTTAGGCTCAGGTCATGATCTCAGGGTCCTGGGATCTAGTCAGAGCCTATATCCACCCCCACCCCCCACCCCCGCCTGCTTCTCTGCCTACTTGTGATTGCTCTCTGTCAAATAAATAAAATCTTTTTTAAAAAAGTTGTTTTTTTGTTTTTTATTTTTTTAGAATGGTATCAAGAAGACAGAGGTAAGTGTTGGCAAGGATGTGGAGAAACTGGAACCCCTCTGCACTGTTGGTGGGAATGTAGATTAGTGCAATCAAGATGGAAAACAGTATGGAGATGCCTCAAAGAAGTAAAAATAGAACTACCGTATGATCCAGCAATCCCACTTCTTGGTGTATACCTAAGGGAAATAAAATCCCTATCTCAGAAAAATGTCTTCGGTAACCCCATGTTCATTGCAGCATTATTCACAATAGCCAAGACATGGAAACAACCCAAGTGTCTACCAATAGATGAATGGATAAAGAAGATATAGGCAGGTGTACATGTGTATATGTGTGTGAAAGAGAGCAAGAGAGAGAATGAAATATTATTCAGCCTTTAAAAAAGAAGAAATCTTGATATAAATGAACCCAGAGGGCATTAGGCTAAGTGAAATGAGCTAGTCACAGAAGGACAAATACCACATGTTTCCACTTAAAGCAGTATCTAAAATAATCAAATTAATAGAAGGAGAAACTAGAATGATGCTTTCTGGGGGCAGGGGAAGGGAGAGGAAAATGGGGTTGCTTTTCAACTGGTATAAAGTTTCAGTTATACAAGATGAATAAGTTCTAGAAATCTGCTCTGCAACATGGCACCCATACCTGTATGATACCTATAATTTAGTTGTTAGTATTGTGTATCTAAACATTTGTTAAGTGAGTAGATCTCTTTTGAAATGTTCTTACCCCAATTTTCATAAAAAGGCAGGTAAGTGAGAAACTTGGATCTATAGAAAGAATGTAGCTGAGCTCTGAGTCATATGGAGACGAGAGTAGAGCTGTCTATAAGGGCCCAGGAGTTTGTGAGAATATTAAGTGCAGATAAATATTTATCTTCTGTGGAAAAATAAAGAGAAGCAGAATCAGAAATTCTACCTGAGAGTGGTTATAGTCAAAGTAAAGCTAAAACATTCCTGATGACGATGAATTTATGAGCAAAACTTGAAGTAAAAATGACGGACCTGTGGCCCTTGTATAAAATAAGGCTCTTTGCATCCTCCTCCACATCCACAGCGCCCATCAACCAGTGCTTCCATGTTTTATTTCTTTTTTTTTTTTAATTTATTTATTTGACAGAGAGAGAGATCACAAGTAGGCAGAAAGGCAGGCAGAGAGAGGAGGAAGCAGGCTTCCCGTGGAGTGGAGAGCCCGATGTAGGGCTCGATCCCAGGACCCTGGGATCATGACCTGAGCTGAAGGCAGAGGCTTAACCCACTGAGCCACCCAGGTGCCCCTGCCATGTTCTATTTCAAAGGCAGTGAACTCTCAGCCCCAGGGAGCCATAGCAGGCATGGTGGGACTGCAGTGCCATTACACCCGATGACCAGGGAGCACAGCGTCCCTCTGGCATGGAGCAGTTTCGCCAGTTAGGTTGACCATAAGCCACTGGCTTCAATGATGCCATCCTATAATGAAAGGCATATTTTTAAGAAGAAAAGAAGCAAGTCATTGGAATAAGGGACTCAGTGAGCACACAGGCTTTGGAGAAAGGCAGCCTGGTGTGTTGAATCCCTGCCCGCACCACTGCAGGAGAGTCTCAACCTCTCTGGATCCTGGTTTCCTCATCTGTAAAATGGGTCAATGGCACAGCCTTCTCGAAGATCTTTGTACAGTGTTTGGCAAAACTCTTTTGGTATAAGCTACCATCATAGTGTTAGAGAAGAACGAATGCTTTCCTGCTGAGCCCAGGGACTGTAGCTACGTGATCTCCCACACACTTATGGAGTCCAGTCCCTTTACTGACTAGAAGAAACAATGCTTTACCTCTTGTGTGGACACAATTGAACTCTCTGTTTTCAGAGCCTGGGACATCAGCAGGCTATCTCCTAAAAAACTGAGCGGGTGAGCATTTATTACCTCTAGGTCTAGCCCAAACTATCCAGACAGAGTCACTTGACTTTGTAGACACTGATAACGCATCTACTTCTTTAGGGCAGAGTCACCTTAAGCAAGCTGACAAGACTGATGTATATACTAGCATGCCACAGACAGAGATATTCTTGTAATCTGTGTGACTCCATACACGTATTACTAATCTCACTGTAACAACACAGCAATAGGAAGGGAGCGCCCACATCCTGACTTACGATGCAAAGAACGCTACAAGCTTTCCGTGTTCCAGGTCTGTGGGGTCAACACACAATGACTCTGGGGGCTGAGCTTCACAGGAAGAAAGAGCATAATCAGAGAGAGATTTTGGCTGAACATGGAATCAAACAAAGAAGAATAATTTGAATGGAATGTTCGAAAGGATCAACCTAATCCATTTCACCCCCTGGTGAGACCTGCCAAAAGCACAGAATTCCTTGAACTCCATTATTACAATACCCCCACACCTCTCCCCACATGCAGGGCAATCTTGCCAACAGGTCTGGAATCTTTGGAGTCCTTTGGTTACTATTTTATCTCCTCACTCATTCCTCCAACGAGCGCTGTTTTTTAGTAACTCACTCTCTGCTGCTCAATTCCCTCAACCCCTCTGGATAGACTTGTTTTCTGTTCAATCATTGTTAATGCCAGGAGTCAGGGAAAGAGTTAATGAAGATGTGGACAAGGCAACATCTTTTTCTCTTAGATAGTTATATAATCTCTGAACCATTCTATGTTTTGTTTTTTTTTCTGATGGTAGTTTAATTCCAGTTATTTCCAAGTGACTACAAGAAGATTTGTAGATATCCTCAAGTACTGACAATAAAAACTAACCTCTCTGGAGTCTCTGGAGTCTTCCTACATTTTTTTCCCTCTTTCATTCTCTTCTCACATCCTCTTGACATCTTTCTTTTTCTTCTTCTTCTTCCAGAACTCAAGTGGCACGAGGTCACAGTTTTCTAGAAAAAAAGAATAGAGCAGCTAATATTCCTCAAGGCAGCAAGTAACATTTAGAGTTTTGCTTTGGACAAAAATAAATAAATAAATAAATAAATAAAGCCCACAAAACTGAATTTAGGATGGAGACCCCAGCCTTGTGCTGGCAAACTCTGCATTATCAAGCTGATAAACGAATTAATCATGCAAGAATGGAGGAGGGCCACAACGATATCCGTACAGGCCAATTAAGGGTTCTGCTGATCCCCAAGAGAATGAAGGTTGTGTCAGAGAGGGCATGTAAAGTCATCACAAATATACGTCACATCTGTGTTTCCAGCTTAATTGCTCATGGCTAAATGGGAAATAATAGAAATGAGGTTTTGTTTACACAAAGCATGAAACTTTGTCCTGGGAACTTTTGTCCTCCAAAGAAGTCCCAGCAATGTGGAATTTGGAAGGTGACTGACTGTGAGGAGTTTTAACAGGAAGAGTAAAGAGAATCAATTCAGAGGCTAAGGAAATGTCACAATGCCGGGGGATACTACTGATTTCCTCTTTGCAATTTCTAAGATGGAGGGGCCATAGCTGCTCAAGGGAGGAAACAGATGCATTTTCCATGCTGTCAGCCTTGTCCCTTTCGAAGGTAGCCCAAATCTTAGCCCAGGTAAATCCAGTCAAAGATCCCATTGCTCAGCTCACTGCAGTACCAGGGAACACCATCCTGCTGAAAACCAGAGTCTTCTGGAAAACTTCATTTCTCAGCATTACACTGTACTGTTGTTTTTGGAAAATGATGTAATGAATCTACTAAAATATCAGCTTCTGTCAATGCAATTGTGTCTATGAAATCATCTAGCTGCTCTAATGAACATAAACTTTGGGCCATACTCATTAAGAGTAAGGTTACCAAGTGGATATTTAGAGATATCCCCGGGTCAAAGCCATGGCTGCCTACTCTCATTTTCCTCTGACACACTTGATCATTTTCTTTCCCACATACCCTTCATTTTCTTGGCTCTCTTTAGGATCTGCTTCCAACTTGCTTGAAACTGCTTGGAGCATTTCGCCTTTCTTTTTCTCCTGCAGATTTCTCAGTAAACCCTTCCTGAACTCCTTTCCCTCATTGCTTCTTTCTGTTAACCTTCTGCCCACTTCCTTCTTCCGTCAATGGCCGCAAATGTTTGTACCCTCCAAGGAAGTCAAATCAACCATCTACTAATCATTGGTGCATGAAAGTGCTCTCTTCATGTTGCTAGAGATTTATTTAGTTTAATTATTTGATTCTTATGCTTCACATGCCATCTCACAATCTAGTCATGTACCTAGAGTTCACAAAAAAAAAAAAAAAAAGAATTTCAAAATGAGGCACTTAGAAAACAGGTGCAGGGGACTTGGGATCACTCAGAGACAAGTCTTGTTAAAAATAAAAATGAAGCACATTAAACATTTTAAGAGTTGATTTAAGCAAAGATGAATTAAAATTGGGTAGCACCAAACCACAAGTGGTTAGGAACCTCCCACCAACAGGAGCTGAAGGGAAGATTTTATAGAGAAGAGACAGAAGCAAAGCCAGAAAACTATTTGATTATCTAGCACAAGTGTTTGTTTTATTTGTGAAAACTCAGTTGGCTGCTCATGACTGGTTGTCCTTAGGCTTTGATTTCTTAACCTTAAGCATTTAAGGCTCAGCTCTTGGTGGGCTTACTTACATAGGTTACTAAGTAATTTAAACCACTTCAATCTAATTGCCTCTTTCTAGAACCTATTTAACGATTCCCCTCTTTTGGTCAATTACTCATATGTGAGAGATAGACCAAGAATTTGGTATTAGTGACATTCTTGGCCACCATCAGGGTGAAGTTGTTCTTGTCTTATCATGAAACTCATATGATGTGGGGTCCGTGGAATAATTTTTTTTTCTATTCATCTCATTGTTCATCTCATTTCTCTTTCTCTAAGCACACTGAGAGACCAGCTGATGTCCTGCTGGTGGCCATGAACATGTACTTAAGACCCCTGAGAGAACACAGCACACCAGGAATATCATGGCGATGACTCTCAGGGTATGTGCCTTAGTCAGGGCCCTCAAGAGCCAAACCAGCTGGTGTAAAATAAATCAAAGAATGTATCCAAAGGTGTGTGGACCTGTTTTAGCCAATGAACTGTTTTCCAAAGTCTTGTATTTAATACAATACCAGAGGCACTGGTCCAGGTAAATTAAAGCAGGAGGTATTTGTTACTTCACAATCTCCTCCTTGTTCAGCCAATAAATAATCTAAAGCAATTCTATTATCCAAAGCAACCTTAGTAAGAAGCTTAGGGACTTCTGTTGTGGAGCCATGGCCTTAGCAGTTTACTCAGCAAGAGCTGCCAGGGTTAAGAAATGGTGTCTGCCCATGCATTAATAGAGAGAAAAAGCAAAGAGCAAAAGAGCACAAGGAATAGAGATAGACAGATAGATAGACAGATAGATCGATATTGATCCATGATCTTGGGAGAGCCATCCACTTCAAAGTGTTGCCTGCTTCTGGGGAGAAACTTCCCTAGATACTTTTAATTTTAGATCTTCAGCTGGTGTGTAGTTCCAAAAGTCTAGAGGAGCATTTTTAATTGGGAGATGTGGACCCAAGGTTCAAGGCCCTGAAGTTTGGCTGCCATCTGGGTAGGTTTGGTCCTTTCCTCCAGTGCTCAAGGGCAGTCTTTGTTCTTAGTGATTCCAAGTCAGAAAGGCAGGCAAAAATTGGAAATATTACTTTGGTTAGTCATAGCCAGATATTTGAGAAAATTAGAGTAATTCAGAATCTAGTCCAGTTTACAAGTATAACAAAACCTCAATGACACTGAACAGGACTAGAATTTAATACCCACAAGGGTGTGCTAGAGTTTCCCATTGAAGCATAATTTTTGTCTCTATAGTTACACCAATTTCTATCAAGGTTAATCGAAGCCAGACTAATCTGCTTGCAAAATTAGTTTAGTTTCATTAAATTTGGCATGTTTATATAAGAACAGCAAGAATGGTGACTGGCCATATAGGCTCTTTTTAAGGTAGTTTTGCTGGAACTTTTCATAAGGAATTCAAGATTGAACCTTTTTTTTTTTCCATTTTATTTTATTTTCTTTCTTTCCAGTGTTCCAAAATTCTTTGTTTATGCACCACACCTGGTGCTCAATGCAATACGTGCCCTGCACAATGCCCAACACCTTTGGACTTTTAAAAGGCATCTCACGGCTTAGAAGACAAGCCAAGGGCTGACCATCAGATTTTTCCTAGAATATCTATAGATTTGGGTAAATCCCTTTCTTTCTCAGGTCCTCCAGTATTTTAATGTTCCTGAGTCTGCCAGGAAGTGACCTTTATTACTCACCTTGTAAAGTCTGGAACCCTGTAAGCAAGAGACCAGGTGGTTTTTCTAAGAGGTTTTATTGGTTCCGTAAAGTCAAACTTAGTTCCTTAAAACTGGTCACATCTGATTATATGCACATCATTCTTTTTTTTTTTTTAAGATTTTATTTATTTATTTGACAGACAGAGATCACAAGCAGGCAGAGAGGCAGACAGAGAGGGGGGAAGCAGGCTCCCTGCTGAGCAGAGAGCCCGATGTGGAGCTTGATCCCAGGACCCTGAGATCATGACCTGAGCCAAAGGCAGAGGCTTAACCCACTGAGCCATCCAGGCGCCCCTATGCACATCATTCTTAAAGATGACATTCTAGTCAAAGCCTTAGTAATGTAACCAATATTTCTGATTGTGTCCTGTTATAAGAAGAACAGAGTCTTATGGAACATTTGCAAACTGCCATGAAAATAAGATCACTCAATAAGTTTCTGGAGGGATCATGTAGGGAGAAAAAAAATAAATGTTTCAATTTTGTTTATGAAAGTGTATTTTTACCAAATTGCTGTAGGTCATAGATATCTTAAGAGAAAAGAGAAAAAGGCTTCCTTAAACCTGAAAATCAAAACATTAAAGAACCACTAATTTTTCAAACAGAGACACTAAAAATTATAATCATTGTCATCAGTTCATTCAATCTCATGTTATTAATTTTTGTACTCCTTGAATATAGCTTTTCCATTAGAGTTCTGGAAATTCCTATCCAGCTGTTCAGCGGTATAATTTCAAAGTCATCAGAAACCTGGATTCCAGAGTACTTGTCAGGGTCTTTCCATAAATTCCTCTGAACACAAAGAACTTTTGCAAAGTAAAACAGTAATGCTCTATAGCGAACAAAAAGACAAATGGCCATGGTTGAAGATCTAATGAGAGTTCATTTGATAAGAAAATGTAGTTATTTCCGTGGCATACAACAATTTAAAGTAATCATTAGACAATGAGAGTACTGAGAAATTACTATGAACTTCAGTTTCTGGAATACCTATATTAGAAATGAATGTCCATACATTAAAAACTTAAAAAGGTTTATCATCACTTCTTATTTGATAATACTTCCCATGTAATTTAACATGACAAATTGAATTAGTTTAACAACTCCTTTGTATCTCCAATCCTTTGAGATTTTCCAGGGACCTTTGGCAAACCTCAAAGTAAATTTGAGGTGAAAAAGCTCCAATTAGAATTTTATTTTTAGAAAGTTGTCAAAATGTCAAAAAGTTTGAACATTTGATTAAATAAGATCATGGATCATTGTGAAATAATACGTAATTATCTATATAACCCAAGTGACAATAGAAGATTATAAA
Source organism: Mellivora capensis (assembly GCA_004024625.1). Classification (NCBI taxonomy): domain Eukaryota; kingdom Metazoa; phylum Chordata; class Mammalia; order Carnivora; family Mustelidae; genus Mellivora; species Mellivora capensis. The sequence continues at coordinate 109,522 of PISX010000719.1, read as the reverse complement.
GGCAAATAAAGAAGATTACATGGTTGTGAACAAAACTGAGCTCTTTTAATACCAGGAAGACTTGTTTCCCCAAGTAATCAAAGGCCTGGCAAAAACAAATGAGGCACAGGAAATTATTTCATTAAGACACAAAATCTTTGCTTTCTAGGCAGATACCCAAAACATAAAGGAATACCTTTCACAATACCTTACCAAGAGCAGACCAATAGGCCAAGAACGCTTTGTATTTTTAACAGAGAGGAAATAAAATTCTAATTTTGTACCAGGATACTTCTGATACTTTGGTTCACTCTTCAAAACTTAAAGAAACCCATTCTCCTAGTAGCCAGCTAGACCACACATCAAATTTCCTACCCGGTGGTTCTTTTTTACAAACCTTCTACAACTTTTTGTATCCACTCATCTTTTGTGCTAAGTTTTTCTCTTTCTCATTCTGGAACAATCTGTCATTCTACTTTACGACTCTTTCAACTCTTTTTACTACATCATTCTACAAAACTACTCTTTTCCCTCAACAAAAACACACTCTCCATACATTTCCTTTTTCAAAAAACACATCCTAATTACCTTACCCACTTTTCATACACAGCTGTTTCCTTTCACCCTTATTATTTCCTATTTAATTATGTATATTGATTACAATTCTCAACCCTTAGAAATCTCAATGTGCAAGTTCCTAGTGAAAACTAAGAAATAAGCGGGGGTGGAATGTTCTGCTAGCACTCCGTGAGTTGGCAAATTTATAAATACATCCCGTAATTTCTAGAAGAATATTCTTCTTCATAGTAAATCTTTCAATGTGGCACAAGACACACTTAGTAATGACCCAAATATCTTTAATTCCTCTGTAATAAGAAGCCAAAAGTAGATAAACCCATGTTCAGTGACTAATGTTTTACTGTTGGATCTTATTTAAAAATTGATCTAGATATTCAGTGAAAAGCCATCATTTAACTTAATTTAGTATAACTTTGAGGTTTCAAGTTATCAAAAAGGTTTAGAAACTATTTTGAAGGTGGCATAACATAAAACACAATCATCGTTGAAAAGTTCATTCATAAACTTTTATCTTGCTTACATCTATTTATCTGTCCCTTTTAAAAACTTTTTCCTGGGGCACCTAGGTGGCTCAGAGAGTTAAGTGTCTGCCTTTGGCTCAGGTCATGATCCCAGAGTCCCTGGGCTTCCTTCTCACCAGGGAGTCTGCTTTTCCCTCTCCTCTGCTCCTCCCCCTGCTCATGTTGTCTTGCTCACTCACTCTCTCAAATAAAATTAAATAAATAAATAAATAAAATCAAAAATAAATAAATAAATAAATTCAAAAAATCCCCAAAAAAGGACATTTTCCAGGGGCAACTGGGTGACTAAGTCAGTTAAGTGTTTTATTTAACACTCAGGTCATGATCTCAGGGTTGTGAGATCAAGCCCCACCTTGGGCTCCTTGCTCAGCAGAGAGTCTGCTCAAAGTCTTTCTCTCTCTCTTCCCTTAGCCCCTCTCCCCCAATAAATAAATAAATCTTTAAACATTTTCCATAGAATTTATTTTATTTTTTTATGCTGTGCCTTTTATTCACATGACTTATTCATTCCGTAACTGGAAGCTTGTATCTCCCATTCCTCTTCACACATTTTTCACATCCTCTTACTCTTCACTCCTCTGGCAACCATCAGTTTGTTCTCTGTATTTATGGGTCTGATTCTATTTTTTGTTTTTTCATTTGCTTTTTTTTTTTTAAGATTCTATGTATGACCGAAATCATACCATATTTGTCTTTCTCAGTCTGATAAACAATGCTGCAAAACATACAGGGGTGCGTATATTTTTCCAAATTAGTGTCCTCATTTTCTTTGGGTAAATATCTAGCAGTGGAATTATATGATCATATGGTATTTCTGTTTTTTATTTTTTGAGGAACCTCCATACTGTTTTCCATAGTGGCTGCACCAATTTACATTCCTAACAATAGTGTACAAGGGTTCCTTTTTCTCCACATCCTCATCAACACTTGCTATTTCCCTGTCTTTTTTATTTTAGTCATTCTGATAGGTACCAGTTATATCTTATCGTCATTCTGACTTGCATTTCCCTGATTAGTTATGTTGAGCATCTCTTCATGTGTCTATTGGCTATCTGTATGTTCTTCTTTGGGAAAACATCCATTAAGGTCCTCTGCCCATTTTTAAATTGGATTGTTTGGGGTTCTTTCATGTTAATTTATCCATTCTTAATGATTATATTTTAGCTACCTCATGAAAATTTCACTACACATTAAAGAGCTAACCAAATTACTAACCAATTTTGTAACAGATAACGTAAGCATATGAGACTTTCAGTAAACCCACATAGAATAAAATCTGTATGTGTGCATTATATTTAATGTGGATAACTCCGAAGACATGCCTGTTTAATTAAACCTTAATTAAAAAAACTTACACTAGCTTTTATTTACGAAAGATTTTCCTAGATGATGTTAACTTGAAAAACATTTGCGTTAGTTTCCATATCCGAGAGAATCCTTAATTTATATAAGCACTTAATTTTCTTTAAGCCAATTAAATAGAGCTCTTTCACAAATTAAGTCTGGCGATACCCCCTGGAAGTACAATAGTCAAACATCTATGACATACATATACAGACATACATAAACATTCAGGCTGATACAGAGACTTCTGCTTTTATTTTAAAATTTTAGCAATGAAACAGATATGATAAGTATAAAACTTGCTAGTTTACAGAAGAAGAGTTGGACTCAAATTATGTTTCTGGCAGATGGAATAAGTTAAGTTTACCTGCTTAGAGGGCTTAGATTTTTTTACTAACAATTATGGAGAAGACTTTAAAGATTTCACTGGAAACTAAGTGAATGAAGGGTTGCATTTTCACCCAAAGAGATTCCTCTGGGTTCCTACAGACCAGGTAGAACATTTACATCTCAAAGGACATATTTTCTCCAAGAAGTCTTGTTTCCAGTTTCTTGGTCTTTTACAATATCTTGCAAGTATTTTGAGATGAAAAGGGAGAGCTTGGGGATTAATAAAAGGATAGGTGGGCTTTGAACATTTACATTCTTATAAAGACCAGATTTGTAAGACAACTGCAGTTGCTTTTAATTCCTCAAAAAATGGGGTTGTGACAAAAATGATATAATAAAGGGGCTCATCCGTCCATTTAACTACATTATCTTCAATTTGCATCTTTATATCAGGGAAAAGTTTACAATAGGCTAGAAATTTAAAAATCCCCTATGTCGCTCTTATCTTAGGTGAGAAGGTCTATAAAATAATCCCTGTCACGTTCTAAATATTAACTTCCAACCTCTGACCCCAGAACACATTTAAAAAATCCTTTCAAATATTTTATTATCAGGTTTTAGCCTGGACAAACAGCAAAATTCCTGGAAATCTTGAACTCTTTCAATTTTTTTTTTTTTAAACCAAAGGAATACCTATGATGTTAATTGAAACCAAAACCAGTAAGTCCTTTATGGCTTGACTATAAACACAATAGGTGGGTAAAAATAATGAGGGTAAAAAAGACACAGCCCTACTAAGATCCAGAACCACTCCCAAAGAAAACCAAAAGAAAGAAAGATTTAGGCAATTCTTGTGAGAGCTGCCCATCGCAAGTAGGATGCTAGCTGAAAATCATATTCTTATGATTTTCAGGTCACTCAACCATTTTGTTGAGAAAATCATATCCTTAGGATTTTCTCAACATAATGGTTGAGCGACCTTCACATATAAGAACTAATAACCTATGTGCCCCCAGACAGACAGAAGACCAAGTCAGTTCTAAGGACAAAAATGAGACAAACAAAAAAGCTGTCCCTGGGAGAGGAAGGGTTGATAATCAATGGGTAACCCAAAACCAAATTCACAATAGTCTTAATTTGGAAAGGAAGGGACAATGTGATATTTTAACTCCCTCTCTTGACTGGGCACTACAGACAGAGATTCAGGAATTAGATTTTAGTAAGAATTCTCACCCTCCACTGGTTTCTGCTACTTTTTCCAGGATTCCATCTGCCGGTTCCAGAGTGAGTGGGTATCTTAGTGGTCCCATCTGCATGGCCAGAAACAGTACATTTCTACATTTCTGAGTTCTTGGCTGAGACCCCTTTCTCTCCAGGCCATCTCATAAATGGATAAGATTATCTAGGTTAAAAGTTTTCACTGTGGCAACAGTAATTCAAGATTATGTTTGGTAAGATTAGCTCATTTGTTCAAACACAGGTCTGGGCCCATAATTTTTATACATAAAGTTAGCCAGAGTGCCAGATGGAGGAGTCCCAGACTGTATTTCAAGGAACTCTTTCTCCTTTAAAAACAAAACAAAACAGAAAAATACAAACACAGAACTTTACCTGAGTTTTCCCACTGGACCTAGTCCAGTTTAAGTTGGACCCAGTCTGGTAAAAAAAATGCTCAAATAAAGTCTGAGAGCTTACGCAAAAACCGTGGAGCTGGGATATCTGAGGGGAACTTACCTGGGACTTCCAAACGCAGGGAAAATCAGTGAGAACCATGGGCTAATTTGGTACCTATCCCTGCTCATTGCTTGTTGCTCCTGGAGACCTTCAGACCCCTCTTCTGACACCAGAACTGTTAAAAGATAGGCAGAGGCATCTTAAAACTTTTAAATTGTTTTGAGCAAAACTAACTTAAATTGGGCAGCACCGAACCAGAAGTGATTAGGAGCCCTCTACCAACAGGAGTCTTTTATTAAGAAGAGGCAGAGGCAAAGCAAGAAAGTTATTTGATTGTTGATGGCTTATGTGATTGACTTATTTGGAAGCCCATCTGGCTGTTTCTGATTGGTTGTCTTTAGGTTTTAATTTCCTAACCTTGAGGCATTTCAGGCATAGGTTTATTTTGCTTACATAGGTTATTAATGCATTAAAGACAAAAGGCTTCCTTGTTAATTAATTTAACAGTATGGATCTTCAGTAAGCCTGTTCCTTCATAAAAATAAAAACAAAAGGCAAACACAAAAAACGGTGGGCTTGGCAATCATGACCTCAGAATTGTGAGCGTGAGGTACTACATATACAAACTTATCTAGTACATACCTAGCACACAGCGAATGCTCAGAAAATACTAATTTTCACCCCATTTCCCCTCCCCCAAGTATACACTCATCAGTATACTCAACAAATATCTTACATTTTTAAAGTGCTGACTGCAGGAACACCTGGGTGGCTCAGCTGGTTAAGCATCCACTCTTGATTTTGGCTTGGGTCATGGTCTCAGGGTTGTGAGATTGAGCCTGGAGTCAGACTCTGAGCTCAGAGGGGCATCTGCTTGAGATTCTCTCCCTCTCACTCTACCCCTGCCCCAGCTCCCCCTCTCTTTCTCCCTAAAATAAATAAATCTTTAAAGTGCTGAGTATATGATTCACAAGTCCTATTTTGTGCATTTTGGTCATTCCATAACTGGAATGACATTAGTCATAATGTCCCAAAGAAAGCTGTAATTTCACAGGAGAAAGCAGCAAGGGATGCTAGGCTGAGGCTGGGTGGAAATACATTTGGTATCCCCTCCTGTTGTTCTCACCCCATCCCCAGATCCCACTGCATTCTGCTTTCCTGCTTTATTGGGGGATGTGGGGTGGTAGGAAGAACAGCAGGACATGTGGGCTTAGGAGTTTCCTGAAAGATATTTTAAACCGTGTCCACAGATAGACTTCAGACAATGAATAATAATAATAATTTTTAATTTACTGCATCTTACTCTCATTTCTATGGCTTTAATGACACATTCCATCATGTAACCACCACTACCCCAATCGCCCTGTGAGGCAGATACTATGAATGTGCCCACATTAGGTAGGTAGGCAGGTCAGAAAGGAAACAGAGGTAAGTCAGATGGTGGTCCTTGAACTCAGCTGAAAGCTCCTGCCTTACTGTCTTGAATGTCAGGGAAGGAATGGAGTCACAGTGAGGCTGCCAGCAGCTAAATTATAACGGCATTCTGAAGAAATCTGGTGGACAATTCTATCCCGGAGTGATTAGCTATGGCTGGCCATGGGGCCTGTAGTTGGGAGGAAAGTCATTCAAATTGGTATTTGGGTATTTGGTATTTGCTCACAGTCTGACCCAGCTCATTGACCCTCAACCCCACAGCACAAAGCCTAGGTTGGCAGAGGATGTTTGACGGAGCCATTCTGTGGCCAGGATGCCTGGCAGTGGTGGCCACTGGGGGTCCTCTTTCAAGTGTAGCGGGCTGTCCAGCTGTGGCCCCACCAGCAGGGCTTGAGAAAATCTGCTTCCTCCCACCCATACTTGACATCTTCAGGTGTTTTCATCTCTGTCAAAAGAGCACAGGAAAGACACTCTCTAACTGTTTGACTTTGTATTTCCTGTTTCCTGGAAAGGGAGAATATTTTTCCATATGTCTAGCAACTATTTTTATTTCTTTTCTGAATTGTGTGCTTATACCTTCTGCCCATGTTTTCATTTTTTTCCTCCTGTCCTTTCCACCTTTTTCTTATCGATCTGAAGGAATTTTTTTTTAATATGTAATTTTGGATAACAATCCAGAACATGTTGCAGCTTGTTATGTATGTTGTAAATATTTCCTCCCTGCTGCTCATTTGTATTTCAATTTATAATTCAAGGCATCCCGCGTTGTACAAAAGTTCCCTCAAAAACATCCACTCGTGTGAGCAAGGATATTTAATTTATTGGCACTGTATCTTGTAATCAGGGGAAGAAGCAAAAGCAATTTTGAATTTGCTTCAGCAGTGGAGCTGTCTACTTAAATTATATACATTCATCCCGTGGCTTGCTTCACAGCACTTAAAAGGAATGAGTGAATCTACTTTTATTAATATATAAATATCCCCCAGATGTACTATTGTGTGAAAAGGCAAATTACAGAATGAGCACTTACTATTTACTGTTTATGAAAAATACACATAGACAAGTAACAACGCTAATATTTCCTATGAATATAGATAGAGATGGATATAGATATATTCTCAATCTCTCTGAGATTGAGAACAAAGCCTAGAGTTATGCCTATCTTTGTTTACTTATAGGAATATAAATATAATGGTTTTATATATATATGTAATACATATCATGTATATATTATAGATATACACACACATATATGTATGTATATGCATATACACACACACACACACACACACACACACAAAGAACCATGGTTACTTCAGTGGAGAAGGGAGAGGTGTAAGACTTTGGAGTAGTAAGGGCTTCTGCCTTATCTATGCTATTTAAAAAAGTTACAAGAACAGGGGCACCTGGGTGGCTCCGTGGGTTAAAGCCTCTGCCTTCAGCTCAGGTCATGGTCTCAGGGTCCTGGGATCGAGTCCCGCATCCGGCTCTCTGCTCAGCGGGGAGCCTGCTTCCCCCCCCTCTCTCTGCCTGCCTCTGCCTACTTGTGATCTCTGTCTGTCCAATAAAATATTAAAAAAAAAAAAAAAGAATATTGTTCATGAACTTTGTGAAACTTAATTTAAAAAAAAAAAAGAGAGAACGGAGTGAAAAAAGTCAGACAGAAAGATACTGTACACATGGAATCACTTACACACGTAATTTTAAAAAGCCGAACTCCTAGAAATAAAGAATAGAACGGTGGTTACCAGAGGCTGGGAGCGGGGATAATGGTGAGATGCTGGTCAAAGGGTCCAAAGTTCCCGTTAGAAGATATGTAAGCTCTGGGGACATAATGCACAGCACAGCTACCACAGTGAGGCACACCGTTCTGTATACTTCAGAGTCACTAGAAAGTGGATCTGAAACGTTCTCCCCATAGACACTCAGAAGAGGCAACTAAGAGGGGTGGCCAACGCCTTCACTAGTCTTACTGCAGCGACCACGGCAGTGTGCACGTGCCACGCTCACATGCTGTGGGCCTTAAAGGATCGCAGTGTTACAGTCAATTACATGCCAATAAACAAAAAGGAAACAAGAAAGGGGAAAGCATTCCCCTACTAGTGGGAGAAAAGCTAGAAGAGGAAACTCACAAACCTGGGCACCAGACGGGCTACAGGTGAGAGTAATGACGCACAAACAACATCAAGAAAACGCAAACGCTTCCTCTGCACTTGTCACGGCGCCCAGCACTGTTTCATTATTCCCAAGAAGCACGCACCCAGGCCCCAGAGCCTGCCTTCTGCCACGACTCTCACCAAAGAGTTTTCTCTCAGCAGGATATCACCTCGTCAGAGGAATTCTGACAAAGGAAATTCTCTCCTCTCTGAAGTCTCGCGTTGTTTGCAGCTTCCGCTTCTGGTTTCCAGCTTCCGAGAGCCGCTTTGGGACTGTACGGCCACGTGACCGGAAGAGCCCATTCCATTCCCCTGAATGTGGCTGCTTCCCCACCTTCCTGTTTCTGCCCAGGCTCTGCCTTGCAGACTGTCCGGTTCTGGCCCAGGGTTGGAGAGATTCTACCCCATGCACTTTCTTCTGAGTCAGTACGATCTTGGGAAAAGGTGATGGCTTCTCACAGTCCCTGACTAGCAGGCTACTTTGGAAATTCAGCGATTTAAATTTATTTCTCTCATTTTACCAAAACCTTTCAAGACCGGTAGAAATGCAGCCATAACCATTTCAAGAGGAAGGTGGAAAGGCAGTCAGCGTTCCTTGAGCCCTTCGTTTGACACTGTGGTGGGCACATTGTATAACTATCAGCTGATACAGCTTTACTCCTGGTTGCAAGGGGAGGAAGTAAAGGAAACCTGGCGGAAGTTACTTTAACACTACTCAACATGGTGTCACACCTGTTACAGGTCCTCGCCCACCCTTGTAAATTACTATGGCTGAAATTGCTGCGGATTCTGATTTCAGAGTTTCCTTCCTAGATCCTCCCTAGCTCTGCAGAGCAAGGGGGAATTAGGGGAGTGTGAAGCAAACTTGTTTCCAACCAGGATTTCCCTAAGCACCTTCTCCAGATCTTTGCAAACAGAACTTTATATACCTCACTGTATTCTGCATACCACAGGTTATTAAGGGGGAAATGGAATACCTCCAAGGCTAGCTCCAGGGCTTGGAGGAACAACAGAAGGAGGAGTAGCAAAAGGAATAGTCCACAAGTAAGGAAAGCCTGGGTGCAGTATACCAGCTCTACTCTTAGCTGTCTGGGTGTCCTTAGGCAGGTTACTTCACTTCTCTGAGGCTTTGCTTCTTTGTTAGAAAAATGGAGATAATATTAACCCCAAAGTATAGACTGTTAAGAGTTTTACAGTCAGTATTGTATATGAAACCATGTTCTGTTCTGCCAGGAAGCAGGAACTTAGTATCTCTCACCACTTCTTTCCCAGTAAGTTTTGAAATCTGGTAAGAAAGATGTCTTATGAATAAGGTGATCACATAATTTATCACCCAAACCAGAATATTTTTGAAGCAGAAAAGGGCCACTCTTAATAATCACATGAGGACAACACACATAAATTGAAACATCCCAGAAGAACAAGTCACACAGGGAGAGAAATTAAAGGTCCGAAAATGCCACAGGACCTTGCTGCCCAGTGTGTCCAGGAGCTTCTAAGAGTAGACTTGGAAGGGAAACAAAGTCCACAGGTTAAGAGAAACAGACATCCTGCCTTAGTGGTAAATAGGGGCTAAGAAAGAGAAGAGTTTAATTTGAGCCTGGGACATATTTAAGTTAGTGTTAGGAAGAGAAACTGGAGACAGGGAGAAGGAAAGAAAGGCCTGAAGAACCCAGGTCTGAAATGAAACTACATACCTACAATTTTCCTCTGCATTTTGAAGTTCATTATCATATAATAACCCATGTTCTTATATTCCAGATAGCTAGTTATGCTTTATACTGTTGATGACTCATTTTAAAAGAGGGATATAAAGCAAAAATATTAAGAGATCAAAGTATACAGAACCAGAATGAAAAGTTCAAGAAGCCCTACTCATTCAGCAGTAGAGAGTTGCTTCTGCTGGATCTGCCCAATTTTGTCCTAGAGATTCCTACCATATAACATTAAAAACTGGGCAGCAAGGGGCTGGACATTTCTCTTGATTTGTAATATGGCAATCCTCCATCAAGTGTGGTTTTCCCTGGCAGTCTGCAGTCTAGCACTTTTAGATGTGTGTGCTCTGTGCATGATGTAGTCTAGTCCCCTTAACCAAAAGGAGCCATCAGTATGTCCCCTCTATCCCACAGCATACATGTGGGCAAATGGAGGGCTTAGAACAGGGAGAAGAAAGCAGGGCTGGCTCCACCTTCTCAGCTCAGGCGGAGAAGACTAAAAACAGCAAAATGGATCCTTAACTATGGAGATAATTTTTTCAAAAGGTCAGAGACAAAACTCAATTTAACACAACCCATTTTTCTAGGACAAGCAAAAATGAAACAAGGAGAATTCAAGTCTAAAACACCTTAAATGTCAAGCAGTTGAGGCTAGTTCCAAAACTCACAATGAGATACAAGCTAAATAATGAAAAATTGTGGAGGAGATTCTTCCCTACCCAACTTCTGTATCAAAGCAGTAGGATTTTCTAAAAACGAAAAGTTGATTATTTTGAGGATTGTCTATTGGGACAACATTTCTGCCCCAACATGTTTTAAGAGTAAATTTCTTCTAAAACTTTTATTTAATGTGCTTTTGAAAAATGTGAGTATGAATACACACACACACATAACACACACACACACATGTGCGCGCGCGTGCACACACACACACACAAACAGACAGATATGCAGAATCCATAAAGTCTGGAAACATTTTTCTCAACAATGAAATATCTCTGACAACATTATACATATTCATCTATCTTTCCAAACTTTAGGGACATCCTGTAGTTCTAATACCATTCTCCTTATTTTTATTCTAATTTTCTATTTTGTATTTGACCTCACCCTTGGCATTTGTGACTTTGCAAAGCCTGGTGCTTTCCTGGAAAGAAACTCCTCTGTATAGTCCAGAGAGGACATCAGTATTGTTAAATAAATCTTTTACAGTTTTGAGGCTGAACCCTTTATTTGTGGTATTTTTCATTGATCTACACACAACATACACATACACATACAGAGGAGTATCCTTTTTAATAATTCTTATTCAGTGGTTTCTTTCTTTATATTTACTTATAGCTACAGTTAATTGTGTCTCTGTCATGCCAAGCACTGTGCTAGAAATCTCACACATACTCTAATTTTTATGAGAACACTGAAAGATATTATCATTTTTCACTTGAGACCATAAGTTTTTCTCATGTTCATGCTGTCTTTGTGGCACTGACTCATCCATTCACCAAATCCTGTTGGTTCTTCCTCCTAATTATTGAGCAAATCCATCCCATCCTCTGCATCACTACTAGGTCTACCCTTTTTAGAAGCCCCACACCTGTGTACATTTGCAATGACCTTCTAAGTAGTCTAAGGCCTCTGGCCTTACCTTTGTCAAGCTACCCTCTGCCAGAGGGATGTTCTTAGAACATAATTGTTTTAGTATCACTAACTTACTTGAAATCCTCCCCTCTCATTGCCTAAAAGACAAAATCCTGCAATGAGCCATACAAAATCTTCCTGACTGAATTCTGGGTTATATTTTTCCAGTGTTTCGCCCCATTCTCTAATTTATACACTAGTCTTCTGAGATAAAGAACTCCCCGAAGCCTACCATTCTTTCTTTCTCCTTAAGTTGTATATGCTATTCCTCCTTCCTGATGTTCTCTATCTCCTCTTTCTTTTGAATATTATCTAACAGAGTTTAGTCTACATTTTGTCTTGATCTTTTTAGTCTGAGGAGGAGAGAAGAAAATACACTAGTTTAAATTACATACCCTCACGTTATGGGCATAAAACTGACCCAGAATTTGCACTGTTAAGTACCATAATAAATTTAGAAAGTAGTGGTTCTATAGGCTAAATTTCTGCCAGCAATAGATGACTAGTCCTCAAGGATAAAATAATGGCTCTAGTAGCCAGTCTCTGAGATGACCCCTGATAATCACTGCCTCCAAGGTAGTGCCTGGTGTAGATTCCTCCACCACTACCTCATGATAGCAGGGTTGGTCTGTGAAACAAAAAGAAAATAGCAGAAGTACTAGTACGTGATATTGAGGCTTCTGCTCTGCTCTCTCTCTCTGTCTCTGTCTCTCACTCTTTTGTCACTTGCTCTGGGAGAAGAGCTAGCTGCATGTCATGCAGCCCTAAAGAGAGTTCCACCTGGTGAAGATTTGAGGCCTCCTCCCAATGGCAAAAGGAGGAAGCCATCTTGGAAGCCATCTTGGGGCACCAGCCAAACCCTCAGATGACAGCAGCGTGGCCAGCATCCTGACTGCAGCTTTGTGAGACACCCTGAGCCAGAACCACCCAGCTAAGTTCTTTCTAGATTTCTGATGCTCAGATTTTGTGTAAGGTATTAGTATTATTGATCATTAATTTTGGGAGTAATTTGTTTTGGAACATTGGCTAACAGATACAGCACCTCAATCTGATCAACATGCCTTTCACATGTAATGAATCTCTCTCAGGGATCTGTTCTGGGAAGGGGATGGGGCCTGGAAATCCTTAGGAACTGCTAACTTAAATATAGAGACAGCTGCTGCTTCCTGGTTGAACCTTCTGATTATAATCTAGTGTGAGAAGCACACTTAGAGATAGATACCATTTCAGGAGAAAATTAAAAAGGAGAAAACAGATTTTTATAAATGTAGCAGCCAGAGGCAGTGTTGAGTGAGTTCAAGTGTGCAGGTTTTGGCTGCTGGGGCTCAAATGTTGGTACTTAACTCATCATGCAACCTGGAGCAGGGTCCTCAATCTCTATCGCTTTGCCCATAAATTGGTAATAAAGAATGAGGGTGGACATTTTCCCAGAGGAGGAATCTGTGACATTGGGGGAGTAAATAATATTGCACTAGAGGCAGTCCCACTCTAGAACTTGTGGGGTTATCTACCACACTGTGCTTTCAGTAATAATATCATGCACTTTGTGCCAAAACTTAAACCAGAGCCTACAACGTGATCATCATTTAACAAATGTCAGTGCTTTATTTAACCCAGTAGCTCATTCCCAGCCCTGAAAACTATGTGGTTCTTTAATTTCTCCTAGGACAGGTTGGCTGCCCTGCTTTAGGATTGTTCAGGAAAGATAGGATGATAGATTAAGGTAGATAAGGCAGGGGGATGAGTAGAAACAAAGTGGCACCTTCCTCTCTACAGTTTATTTCCACTTCAAAAGTTAGAGTTCTCTATCTTTGGAAGTGTCCTTAAGGCCCTACTACTTAAGAATCCTTTCTACCAAAGCATTTTTGGTTTCTTTTATCTCCCTCTGTTACCAGTTCATCCAGAAAGAGGGGTCAACGGCACTAGCTCTCCAAAAAGGAAGCCTGAAGATGAGATGAAAGAATTGATTCTGTACAAAGCAAAACTAGATAGCAGAATTCAAGGTCATCTATATTGGACACAAACACAGGAAATAGTGATGTTTTTTACAAGGACAGTTTGACTTGGGTTAAGTTACTCAACACATGCAGCCATCTGTTGATAACCAACCAAGTAAAAAATGTTTCAACATAACTTCAGAAACCTTCTCAATATTTTTATCCCCCAAACTTGTTTCTCGCTGATTTTGTTCCTTCCAATGTATTGTAATGCTATGATGAGAAGTTCTGGGTTTGACCGACTGAAAACTACATGTGCATTTTAAATATTCACATTCTGTTACTCATTACAGACAAGACATTGTGTCCCTTCATCATAAAGTAACTTCTGCTTCAATGGGCCATTTCCTGTATTGGCAGGAAGAGGGAGAGATGGAAGGGCAGCTGTCTGGATCAACAAGAAGACGACTCTGGCATTTGCCAGCTTACAGAAGGGCATTCCCTCTTTGGATTTCATCATTTGGGGACATCTTATCTAGTCCTTCCACTCATGTGATTGCTGATTTAGAATTATGAAAAGATGCGAATCGGAAGGTGCCACTTGGAGGGATTATAGCATGACCTCAACTATGGCAGCCTTTCCATTCAGGGGTTTTAGAATTACCACATGGTATGGTCCCGGAAACAAGAGAGAATTGTAAAATGAGCTAGTTTAACTGCTGTTCCACACACTACAGGTTCTCAGCAAAAGACTTCAATTGTCACCCTAGGGGAAATATGGTTCCAGAGAAGCTGGCTTCTGACATGCTGTAGAAGCTGTTTACTTCTCTTTTCCTTTCTTTGTGTCTCAAAACTCACCAATTCCACAGAGGCTCAAGAAAGAATGCTTAAAATGAGAGTAAATATTTTTACACATGTGGACCTTTGGGGGAAAAAATGGCAATAATACCCTGTTCAGCTGCTACTATATTCATATACTCTTCTCAACTGTTTAATGGAATACAGTATTTGATTAGTTCAATATATCCCCATCTGGGATGCCAGAAGGTCACTGAATGGTTATACTGGGAAAGCCCAAAATCCCTACTTGGAAAATTCTAAAATACACCGATTTACTTCTATTTGATGCCTCTTGGAATTGTGAAGTAGATAAAATGGCTTTAAACAGGTTTAAGCCTTTTCCACAAAGCTACCTTAATCACCAAGTGTTGGCATCAGGCAAGCCCCACTGGTCAGTGAAAAATTTAGTGATAAAATCTAACCCCTATCTGATTACAAAGGCTGAAGACTGTCAACATCTAGTAAGGTCAATTGGCCTCTTTGACAGTCATTTAGGAGAGCAAATAGGTAGTTCAGGAGTGATTGAAATAGAAAGAATAAAAAGGATGGGGGGGAAATCAACATGGACAGGTAAGAAATTACAGCAGCATTTCCTGGTAATATGCCCTAATAATAACAATATTACGTTTCCCACACTTAGTAACAAATCTTAGCCCAGCGTATTGTTTATTGAACCACTTTCAGGCTAGAAACTGACTCTAAACTATTGAACGTTGGCTGGGTAGATGGTGTATAAGGTGCAGTTTTGGGGTAGCAATGCTTCTAGGGAGCATGTGCTGAGGAGACCAAATCAAGTATGTTGGATTCAAGTCTGAGCCCTCAATTTTAAGAAAGATATTGAAAAGTAACTGTTAGTCTCATGGGCAGTAGCTAGCATAATGAAGAGATTGGAAAAATCGATTTTTTCCAAATCCAAAAAAACTAGCAATGTTTGTCCTGGAGAAGAGATGTAAGAGACTTGACTATTGTCTACACCTGAAGGGAAGCAGTCATAACAAGAAAGGGGAGCCTGGGTCTGAGTTGCTTGAAATGACAAAACCAGCAGCAGAAGGTCAACACTACATGGACTGACTTCTCAGCTCCACCAGGGGTCCATTTTCCAATAATTAGAACTGCTGACTATCAAAGCATACTACCTCTTTAAGAGGGGACAGTAAAACAGTAGACAATAGATGCCTGATAGGCACTATAGAATCAGTTCTTGGATCAGGTAAGAAAGGTGGTGGTTATTATAGAGGGCATGTATTGTATGGAATACTGGGTGTGATGCATAAATAATGAATTTTGGAACACTGAAAAAAGTTAAATTTAATTTTAAAAAAATGGGTAATTGGGAAAAAATAAGAAAGAAAGTCAATAGATTAAAGGTTTCTCAACTATACTCTGTAGAATCCCTCCCATAAGGACACTAACAAACAAGTGGCACAGGTGAAATGGACCTCACAACCCTGATGCTTCCACAAAGCAGTGGCTCCTTTATATATTAGTACTATACTTCCAAAGATCCCACGGTCCAATAAAGCATTTTTTTTTTTTTTCGAGGACCCGCTTTATTGCAAGCACCCTCGGGCGAGGTTCCGCGACTCCGGGGGAAAGGGAGTCGGGAAGTCGCGCGCAAAGCAAAAGAGGTAGGGGCTTATATGGGGTTCCGCTGGGGAAGTCCGAAGAGGAGGTACTGAGACCCCAATAAAGCATTTTGAAGATCAGCATCTTCCAAGCTGAGCTCTTGCACAGGAGCCAAAAGCCAAGAGGGGCTGCTTGCTTCTGCAGAGTCATTTGATGCTATCTATGTCACCTAGTAGTTCTAAGTAAATTTCACTTGTATAAACTTTACACAGCTAAAATGTTTAACCCACTGGCCTTGTTCACTGGCAAAATCTGGCTTCATTTTTAGGTTTCTAGGATTTGTATTGCACAACTGACACTAATCTCATCATTTTTAACTAACCCTAGGACTTTTAAAAATATATAATTTACTATATCTGAGATAGAAACAGATTCTTTGGGGGTAAACTGACATTTCAGGAAATTGCAGAATTGAGTCTAGGCTGATAAGAAGAAATTTGCTATAGGTCACAGTGTAAATCTTCAGCAGATGTTAAAACAGTAATAAAAGCTAAATAAGACTACTCATTTCTGTGTGCTTTTAGAATTTACAGAAGATCTTAACTTGCATTATGTCTGATTTCCAGAACAACCCTTTGAAGAAGCTAGGACAGATAAATTATTCCATTGTTCAAATGAGTAAACTGAGGTATAACAATATTACACATTTTGTAAAATTTCACATAAGTAGTAATTTATGAAGAAGTCCCTCAAAACTAGGTTTTTAGACTCTTGGTGTACTGAATTTTCTATGACTATATAATCTTAGTTAGCCAATCTTGTAGCAACAGCTGAAAATTTTAGAGATTTTTTTTAATACTTCAGTTTAAACTATAGCTTATGGTTTTTGAATAAAAAAATAATATCCTAACAGTCCTTTCTCTCTTCTGAAGGTCAGATATTTTTAGACCTTTTGCAATCTGGATCTTCACAAGAATGCATCACAATTTTAAAGAGATTTGGTATTTTAGTGGACTTTTGCTATCAGAATTTCAGCTTTTGGCCTTGAAGTCAAGTTCTGGTTTTAATTCCTAACAATATTCCATTAGCCTCAATGGTGTCACTAAAACAAAGCAAAGCAAAACTTGGCAGAGCTTTTAAAACAAGGCCAGAAACACTGTGTAAAGTGAAAATGCCATTAACACCTTGGGAGTATTCGAAATCTACCTTTCTAAATGGGTCAGAGAACAGGGGGTCCTGATTTTTAAGTCCTTTGTCTTGTCTAGGGCACACCCTTGGTAAAATTTGAGCCAAATAACAAATGGCCACTTGTTATCATGGAGTAATTCTTTACAAGTGGGCAATGATCCATGCCAACCTGTTATGAGGAAGATACCACAAGAAGAGCAAACTTAGAACTAATCTATTTTCGGAAGTCTTGGCTGTGACATTTAAAAAAAGATAATATCAGAGAAGTTTAAAGGAAATATCATACAATGATCAAATAGATGTCCACAAAATGAATGACATAAGAAGAGATAGTTGACCCTTTCATTTCTAACTCCAAAATAAGTCAATTCCCAAAGAAATTTTACAAAGAGGGAAAAAGAAAATCATCATCATTAACATCATAAAACTTGCCTCAGTGTTGTAAGTTAAGGAAGAGTGCCTCCCAAGTGATGGAAAATTCCAAGAATTTCTACTAGATGTCTTACAGATGGAATCGAGTTTTAAAAGGACACCGAGGACTTATATGAAACACCTCCCCTGAAAACCAAGAAAACAATGTGGCTTCTTAAGAAGACAACAGAGATTGTGGGACACTTCTTACCCAGTGTCTGGCACTGGGATCAGGTACTGATACATATATTTAGAAATACTTATTATATGTGGTAGTAATAATTGAAGAATTTTACTTGCATTTCTAGGCATTTGTCTATGGTCATTCTGCTATGGATAACCAGTAGATTCTTTAGGTATCCAAATTCAAGTCCTTCCCTCAGACAGAAGAGTAGTTTTTTGGTCCCTCTGTATTATTTCTATTCTATATTATATGGTCTTTTTTCCTCCCATGAAATCTCTATTGCTTTTCTTTTTAAATGGTCAACTTCTCCCTGATTATTGTTCTATTCCTTAGCATTCTGTTTCTCAGCCTGGCCCTTCACATCAGTGATGATATTTTCCAATTCCATGGTTACTCCAGGGGGCTTCCAGATAGATTCATCTGATTAGAACTCAAACTTCCCATAACACTTGCTTCCCAAATCTGGCTGACCCTTTTCTAAACAATGCTTTCCACCATAGCAAGGAAAGTTACTGGCTCTCCTTCTTCCTTATCCCTTGCCAAAGAAATGCTGCCAAAGCTCGCTTGTTCTATGCAGTGGATGAATACTGGTTCTGATACCATTATCATTGGACCCCAGAGCTTAAAAATGTGTGTGTGTGTTATATAGTTTCCTCTCTCCATCCAATGAGAGAGAGGTTGGGAGAAGCAATACCCCAATAGTAATGAGGACACCCAGCTCTCAGAACTTGGCTTCTAAATACCATTCTATTAGTGAAAAGGGCTCCTTGAAGAAATGGCTGATTCAGGACTAGGGCAAGAAAAATACAAGGTAAGTCTGGACCATCTTACTGTGGCAGAATTATGGAGACATACCAAAAGGATACAGATGCCAGCTTAAAGGAATTCCCATTACCAAAATGGGAAGGGGGGTTTCAGTATTAAAATAAACTATAGTAATAATAGATTATATCCTCTAGAATAAAATAGAAAACTGTGAGTCTGTGAAAATATTTTTAAATTAAAATTCATGGTTTTTCCCCATGATCCTTTAACTTTGCAGAGTTAAATTCTTTTTAATTTTATTTTTTTAACTTCCTCTTTCCTCTTTTAGCATTTTTAACTAGTTTATCTTAACAATACCTTTCTAAAAAAAATCTTTTTAAACCTTCATTGTTATAGTCATATTTTATCCCTTCATTGTATTTAAACTTATTCTTTGTATACGTATAGGTTTCTTTTTCTAAAAAAATTTGGGATACAATTTCTTGTAATAGATCAAAATATACCCTAATCTAGCACATGGCTTTGTTCTAGTCTCCAGCCTGAGCACATTCTCTCTCTCTCTTTTTTTTTTTTCCCCACAAACTTATCAATTCCTTTTTTAGAATTTATTTTTAAATTTTCATCTTTGCAGTTATATTCCATCCCTTCATCGTGTTACCCTTATTTTTGTATTATATGTTTTTCTTTCTTTAAAATTTTGAGAAGTAATTTCTTCTAAGAGACCAAAATGCACCCAAAATCAAGTGGATGGCTCTGTTCTATTTACCAGTTTAATATATAAATATAATATAACATAATATAATATGTATATTACATATAATTTTTAACTTTTTAATTTTTATTTCTTTTTCCCCCCTTCTCCTCCCCCTGGTTTTGGGTCTCTTCTGATTTGGTTAGTGTACATTTTCCTGGGGTCTTTGCCACCATTTAAGTATTTTATTCTCTCATTCATATATTTTTATCTGGATAAAATGACAAGGTGGAAAAACTCACCCCCCCCAAAAAAAGAAGAGGCAGTATACCAATGCCTAGGGACCTAATCAATATGGACATTGGTAATATGTCAGAACTAGAGTTCAGAATGACAATTCTCAAGGTGCTAGCTGGGCTCAAAAAAGGCATGGAAGATATTAGAGAAACCCTGTCTGGAGAAATAAAATCCCTTTCTAGAGAAATAAAAGAACTAAAATCTAACCAAGTTGAAATTAAAAAAAAAAAACTATTAAGGAGGTGCAATAAAAAATGGAGGCTCTTACTGCTAGGATAAATGAGACAGAAGAGAGAATTAGTGATATAGAAGACCAAATGACAGAGAATAAAGAAGCTGAGCAAAAGAGAGAAAAACAACTACTGGACCATGAAGGGAAAATTCGAGAGTTAAGTCAGAACATAAAAGAAAACAATATTAGAATAATTGGGATTTCTGAAGAAGAAAGAGAAAGAGGGGCAGAAGGTATATTGGAGTGAATTATAGTAGAGAATTTCCCTAATATGGCAAAGGGAACAAGCACCAAAATCCAGAAGGTACAGAGAACTCCACTCAAAAATCAATAAAAATAGGTCCACACCCCGTCATCTAATGGTAAAACTTACAAGTCCTAGTGACAAAGAGAAAATCCTGAAAGCAGCTCGGGACAAGAAGTCTATAATACACAATGGTAGAAAAATTAGATTGGCAGCAGACTTATCCAGAGACCTTTCTGTCCAGAGACAGAAAGAACTGTCATGATATATTCAGAGCACTGAATGAGAAAAATATGCAGCCAAGAATACTATATCCAGCTAAGCTATCATTGAAAATAGAAGGAGAGGGACGCCTGAGTGACTCAGTTGGTTGGACAACTGCCTTCGGCTCAGGTCATGATCCCAGAGACCCAGGATCGAGTCCTGCATCAGGCTCCCAGCTCCATGGGGAGTCTGCTTCTCCCTCTGACCTTCTCCTCGCTCATGCTCTCTCACTGTCTCTCTCTCAAATAAATAAATAAAATCTTTAAAAAAAGAAAATAGAAGGAGAGATAAAAAGCTTCCAGGACAAACAAAAATAAGAAGAACTTGCAAACACCAAACCAGCCCTATGGGAAATATTTAAAGGGGTGCTCTAAGCCAAGAGAAAGCCTAAAAGTAGTAGACCAGAAATGAACAGAGACAATATACAGTCACAGTAACCTTACAGGCAATACAATGGCACTAAATTCATATCTTTCAATAGTTACCCCAAATGTAAATGGACTAAATGTCCCCAGTCAAAAGACACAGGGTATCAGAATGGATAAAAGACCAAAACTCATCAATATGCTGTCTATAAGAAACTCATTTTAGACCCAAAGACACCTCCAGATTTAAAGTGGGGGGATGGAAAACAATTTACCATGCTAATGGACTCCAAAAGAAAGCTAGGGTGGCAATCCTTATATCAGATAAATTAGATTTATCTAATAAGAGATGAGGAAGGACACTATATCATACTTAAAGGGTCTGTCCAACAAGAAGATCTAACAATTTTTTTAAGATTTTATTTATTTATTTGACAGATAGAGATTACAAGTAGGCAAGAGAGGCGGGCAGGGAGAGAGAGGAGGAAGCAGGCTCTCTGCTCCACGGAGAGCCCGATGCGGGGCTCGATCCCAGGACCCTGGGATCATGACCTGAGCCGAAAGCAGAGGCTTTAACCCACTGAGCCACCCAGGCGCCCCTAACAATTTTAAATATCTATGCCCCTAACATGGGAGCAGCCAACTACATAAACCAATTAATAACAAAATCAAAGAAACACATCGACAATAATACAATAATAATAAGGGACTTTAACACCCTCCTCACTGAAATGGACAGATCATCCAAGCAAAAGATCAACAAGGAAATAAAGGCCTTAAATGACACAGTGGACCAGATGGACATCACAGATATATTCAGAACATTCCATCCCAAAGCAACAGAATACACATTCTTCTCTAGTGCACATGGAACATCCTCCAGAATAGATCACATCCTCGGTCACCAAAAGATTGGGATCATTTTTTGCCTATTTTCAGACCACAATGCTCTGAAGCTAGAACTCAATTACAAGAGGAAAGTTGAAAAGAACTAAAATACATGGAAGCTAAAGAGTATCCTACTAAAGAATGAATGGGTCAATGAGGAAATTAAAGAAGAATTGAAAAAATTCGTGGAAACAAATGAAAATGAAAACACAATGGTTCAAAATCTGTGGGACACAGCAAAGGCAGTCCTGAGAGGAAAGTATAAAATGATACAAGCCTTTCTCAAGAAACAAGAAAGGTCTCAAGTACACAACCTAACCCTTCACCTAAAAGAGCTGGAGAAAGCACAGCAAAGAAAGTCTAAACATGGCAGGAGAAGAGAAATAATAAAGATCAGAGAAGGAACCAATGAAATAGAAACCAAAAGAACAGTAGAACAGACTGATGAAAGTGGGAGCTGGTTCTTTGAAAGAATTAGTAAGATTGATAAAACCCTGGCCAGACTTATCAAAAACAAAAGAGAAAGGACCCAAATTAAAAAAAAATCATGAATGAAAGAGAAGACATTACAACCAACACCAAAGAAATACAAACAGTTATAAGAACATATTATGGGCAACTATACGCCAGCAAATTTGACAATCTGGAAGAAATGGATGCATTCCTAAAAACATATAAACTACCGCAACTGAGCCAGGAAGAAACAGAAAACCTGAACAGACCCATAACCAGTAAGGAGATTGAAGCAGTAATCAAAAATCTCACAAAAAACAAGAGCCCAGGGCCAGACGGCTTCACAGGGAAATTCTACCAAACATTTAAAAAAGAATTAATACCTATTCTCCTGAAACTGTTCCAAAAAATAGAAATGGAAGGAAAACAACCAAACTCATTTTATGAGGACAGCATTACCTTGATCTCAAAACCAGACAAAGACTCCATCAAAAAAGAGAATTACAGACCAAAATCCTTGATGAACACAGATGTGAAAATTGTCACCAAAATACTAGCCACTAGGATCCAACAGTACATTAAAAGGATTATTCACCATGACCAAGTGGGATTTATTCCTGGGCTGCAAGTTTGGTTCAACATCTGCAAATTAATTAATGTGATACAATATATTAATTAAAGAAAGAACAAGAACCATATGATACTCTCAATAGATGCTGAAAAAGCATTTGACAAGGTACAGCATCCTTTCTTTCTTGATCAAAACTCTTCAGAGTGTAGTGATGGAGGAAACATATCTCAATATCATCAAAACCATCTATGAAAAACCCACAACAAATATCATTCTCAATGGGGAAAAAACTGAGGGCTTTTCCCCTAAGGTCATGAACATGGCAGGGATGTCCACTATCACTTCTATTCAACATACTACTAGAAGTCCTAGCCTCAGCAATCAGACAACAAAAATAAATAATAGGTATCTGAAAAGGCAAAGAAGAAGTCAAACTCAGTCTTAGAAGATGACATGATATTTTATGTGGAAACCCCAAAAGACTCAACTTCAAAAGTCCTAGAACTCATACAGGATTTCAGTAAAGTGTCAGGACATAAAATCATTATACAGAAAGTAATTGCATTTCTATACACCAACAGTAAGACAGAAGAAAGAGAAATTAAAGAGTCAATTCCATTTACAATTGCACCCAAAACCATAAGATACCTAGGAATAAACCTAACAAAAGAAGCAAAGAATCTGTACTCAGAAAACTATAAAGTATTCACGAAAGAAATTGAGGAAGAAACAAAAATATGGAAAAGTGTTCCATGTTCATGGACTGGAAGAACAAATATTGTGAAAATGTCTAAGCTACCTAAAGCAATCAACACATTTAATGCAATCCCTATCAAAATACCATCCGTGTTTTTCAAAGAAATGGAACAAATAATCCTAAGATTTATATGGAACCCAAATAGCCGGAGGGATGTTGAAAAAGAAAACCAAAGTTGGTGGCATCACAATTCCAGACTTCAAGCCCTATTACAAAGCTGTAATCATCAAGACAGTATGGTACTGGCACAAAAACAGACACATAGATCAATGGAACAGAATAGAGAGCCCAGAAATAGACCCTCAACTGTATGGTCAACTAATTTTTGACAAAGCAGGAAAGAATGTCCAATGGAAAAAAGACAGTCTCTTCAACAAATTGTGTTGGGAAAATTGGACAGCCACGTGCAGAAGAATGAAACTGGACCATTTTCTTACACCACACATAAAAATAGACTCAAAATGGATGAAAGACCTCAATGTGAGACAGGAATCTATCAAAATCCTTGAGAAGAGCACAGGCAGCAACCTCTTCCACCTCAGCCACAGCAAGTTCTTTCTAGAAACATCACCAAAGGCAAGGGAAGTAAGGGCAAAAATGAACTATTGGGACTTCATCAAGATCAAAAGCTTTTGCACAGCAAAGGAAACAATCAACAAAACCAAAAGACAACTGACAGAATATCAGTTAATATCAGTGAAGATATTTGCAAATGACATATCAGATAAAGGGCTAGTATCCAAAATCTATAAAGAATTTATCAAAATCAACACCCAAAGAACAAATAATCCAATTAAGAAATGGGCAGAGGACATGAACAGACATTTCTGCAAAGAAGACATCCAGATGGCCAACAGACACATGAAAAAGTGCTCAACATCACTTGGCATCAGGGAAATACAAATTGAAACCACAACGAGATACCACCTCACACTAGTCCAAACAGCTAAAATTAACAAGTCAGGAAACGACAGATGCTGGAGAGGATGCAGAGAAAGGGGAACCCTCCTACACTTTTGGTGGGGATGCAAGCTGGTGCAACCACTCTGGCAAACAGCATGGAGGTTCCTCAAAAAGTTGAAAATAGAGCTTCCCTATGGAAGGTATTTTAGGGTATTTACCCTAAAGACGCAAATGCAGTGATTGAAAGGGGTGCATGCACCAGAATGTTTATAGCAGCAATGTCCACAATAGCCAAACTATGGAAAGAACCTAAATGTACATCAACAAGTGAATGGATAAAGAAAAAGTGGTATATATACTCGATGGAATACTTTGCAGCCATCAAAAGAAATGAAATCTTGCCATTTGCAAGAACGTGGATGGAACTAGAGGGTATCATGCTGAATGAAATAAGTCAACCAGAGAAAGATAATTATCATATGATCTTCCTGATATGAGGAATTTGAGAGGTATAGTGAGGGGCTTGGGGGATAGGGAAGGAAAAAAAATGAAATAAGATGGGATAGGGAGAGAGACAAACCATAAGAGACTCTTTTTTTTTTTTAATTTCTTTTCAGCGTAATATAACTGATTGTTTTTGCACCACACCCAGTGCTCCATACAATGCGTGCCCTCCATAATACCCACCACCTGGCTCCCCCAAGCTCCCACCCCCCGCCCCTTCAAAACCTTCAGGTTGTTTTTCAGAGTCCATAGTCTCTCATGGTTCATCTCCCCCTCCAATTTCCCTCAACTCCTTTCTCCTCTCCATCTCCCCATGTCCTCTGTGTTATTTGTTATTCTCCACAAATAAGTGAAACCATATGATAATTGACTCTCTCTGCTTGACTTATTTCACTCAGCACAATCTCTTCCAGTCCCATCCATGTTGATACAAAATTTGCATATTCATTCTTTCTGATGGAGGCATAATACTCCATAGTGTATATGGACCACATCTTCCTTATCCATTCGTCTGTTGAAGGGCATCTTGGTTCTTTCCACAGTTTGGCGACCGTGGCCATTGCTGCTATAAACATCGGGGTACAGATGGCCCTTTTTTTCACTACATCTGTATCTTTGGGGTAAATACCCAGAAAGGGAAATTAGAGAATCGATTCCATTTACTATAGCACCAAGTACCATAAGATACCTGGGAATAAACCTAACCAAAGAGGTAAAGGATCTGTACTCGAGGAACTACAGAACACTCATGAAAGAAATTGAAGAAGACACAAAAAGATGGAAGACCATTCCATGCTCTTGGATTGGAAGAATAAACATTGTTAAAATGCCTATACTGCCTAGAGCAATCTATACTTTTAATGCCATTCCGATCAAAATTCCACCGGTATTTTTCAAAGAGCTGGAGAAGATAATCCTAAAATTTGTATGGAATCAGAAGAGACCCTGAATTGCTAAGGAAATGTTGAAAAACAAAAATAAAACTGGCGGCATCACGTTACCTGATTTCAAGCTTTACTACAAAGCTGTGATCACCAAGACAGCATGGTACTGGCATCAAAACAGAACATAGACCAGTGGAACAGAGTAGAGAGCCCAGATATGGACCCTCAACTCTACGGTCAAATAATCTTCAACAAAGCAGGAAAAAATATACAGTGGAAAAAAGACAGTCTCTTCAGTAAATGGTGCTGGGAAAATTGGACAGCTATATGTAGAAGAATGAAACTCGACCATTCTCTTACACCGTACACAAAGATAAAACCATAAGAGATTCTTAATGTTACAAAACAGACTGAGGGTTGCTGGGGGGAGGGGGAGTGGAAAGGGTGGTTGGGTTATGGACATTGGGGAGGGTATGTGATATGGTGAGTGCTGTGAAGTGTGTAAGCCTGATGATTCACAGACCTGTACCCCTTGGGCAAATAATACACTATATGTTAATAAAAATAATTAATAAAAAAATTAAAAGATTAGGAAAAAAAAAGAGAAAATGGTGAAAGGAACGTGTGTCACCATTCCATGCTGAACAAACTGAAAAATCTACAACTCTTCTTAGATCCACCAGAGAAATAAGGTCATAGAGCAAATGGCTAATTTTCAAATTGCAGAGATAGAAAGGTGAATAATATAATCAGAATATGCCAGAGCAGGAATCCATGAACAAACCTGCATTGGAACCAGTGTCAGTGAAAGAAAAGCTAAATGTAATTGATGAATTACTAGAGGCTCAGTGTGGACATATCAGAGATTAAAAACTCTAAGGGATCCCAGTCAAATTAGTGAACTTTGCTTCTAGTAACTCAACCAGGTTCTCACAGTGAATAACAGGGAAAAATCTTGTCAGGCTTATGGTAGGAAGAAAAGAAAAGGAACCATTTTGATAAATGCCAGAACATTCTATTCTCCTTAATGAAGCCTACCCTCAAGAGAAACTATTTTACCAGAGCCTAAATGCTTGGAAGTTTATCAGAACATAACTGACCCAGGGGAAGGGAGACTCTAACCCTCCACATGGAGAAGGGAAATACACAACTCCAGCTCTCGCAAGCCATCCTGTCCTGTCTCAGGGGGCGAGGGACTGAGAAACCCCTCGTGAAGTTTATAGTCTAGAGAAACAGTTTCACTGAAAGACTAAGACCTAATCATAGGACTATAGAACACTACCCTTCCCTCACTACTTCCCATTTTATTACTTAAGTCCTGTTGTATTTCCTTTCTCCCAGAACATCATGTCCAATTATCAAGAAAAAAATTTCAGGGCATATTAAAATTATAAATACACAGTTTGGAGAAACAAAGCAAGCATCAGAACTAGACTCAGACATGGCAGGGATGTTGGAACTATCAACCTGACAATTTAAAACAACTGTGATTAGTATATGCTAAGGGCTCTAATTGATAAAGTAGACAGCATGCAAGTACAGATGGGCAATGTAAGCAGAGAAATGTAAATTTTAAAAAAGAGTGAAAAAGAAATTCTAGAGATGAAAAACACTGTAATAGAAATGAAGAATGTCTTTTGGTGAGCTCATTAGTAAAGCTGATATGGCTGAGGAAAGAATCTGTGAGCTTGAGGATATGTCAATGGAAACTTTCAAAATGGAAATGCAAAGAGATAAAAGACTGGAAAAACAGACAGTATATCTAAGAACGTGGACAACTATAAAAAACAACAGAGGCATAATTAGAATACTAGAAAGAGAAGAAAGGAACAGAAGCAATAGTAGAAGCAACAATGACTGAGAATTTCTCAGTTAATGTCAAACACCAAACCACAGATCTATGAAGCTCATAGAACAGCAAACATTATAAATACCAAAACCAAACAAACATTTACATCAAGGTTATCATGTTAAAACTGCAAAAACACAAAACCAGAAACAACAACAACAACAAAAACAAAAAACCAAAGATAAAGAAAAATTTTGCAAGAAGCCAGAGGGAAACACTTACTTATAAAGGGGTAATGATAAGAATTATATCCAGCTTCTCAGAAGTCATGAAAGCAAGAAGAGAATGAAGTAAAATAGTTGAAGTCTTGGGAGAGAAAGGAGAACAAAAAACACCAACCTAGAAATCACCCTGAGAAATCATCCACTAAAAGTGAAGGAGAAAAGATTTACAAACAAACAAACAAACAAACAAAAATTGGGGGAATTTGGTTCCAGTCAACCAGCATTGCAAAAGTTGAAAGAAAATCTTTAGAGAAAAAAATTTATATAGGTCAGAAACTAGTATACAGAAAGGAGGTCTCTAAGTGCTGTGTTCTGTCAGACATACATATCCTAATAAAGGACACGAAAAGACAGCAATGACAAAAAGACAGTGTACTATTGGTGAAAGAATAGACAAATAGGGTTAATGGAATAGAATAGAGAGCCTGGATATAGACCCCCATAAATATAATCAACTGACTTTTGGCGAAGGAACAAAGGCATTACAGTGGAGTAAAGATTCTCTTTCCACAAACGTACTTGAACAACTGGATTTATCACATGTAAAAAGATATGCCTACATATAGAACTCAGACCCTTCTCAAAAACTAACTCAAAGTGGGTCATAGAGCTCAATGCAGACTGTAAAACTCTAAAACTTCTAGAAGAAAACAGAGGAAAAAAATCTAGATGTTCTTGGATTTGGTGATGACTTTTTCGATACAGCACCAAAGGCACAAGCCATGAGACAAATAATTGCTAAGCTGGATGTCATTAAAATTAAAACAAAACCAAAAAACAACAACAAAAAAACCCCACTTCTGTTCTGCAAAGGATACTATCAAAAGAATGAGAAAACAAACCACATACTGTGAGAAAATATTTCAAAAGTCATATCTGATAAAGAACTGCTATCTGAAATACATGAAGAGCTCTTAAAATTTAACAGTAAGAAAACAAATGGCCTAATCAGTAAATGAGCCAAAGGCCTGAACAGGCACCTCAACAAAGAAGATATACAGATGTCATATTAGCATATGAAAAGATATTTAACATCTTACATCATTAGGGGATTTCAAATTAAAATAAGATACTATTGCACACCTATCAAATTGGCAAACATCCGAAACACTGACAATACTAAAAGCTGGTGAGAGTGTGAAGCAACAGGAACTTTTGTTCATGGCTGGTGTTATGGCCCTCTTGGAAGACACTTTCAGCTGTTTTTTAAAAACTTAAACATACTCTTACCATACAATCCAGTAATCATGCTCCTTGATATTTATCCAGAAGAGTTGAAAACTGATGTCCACACAAAAACCAGCACCTGGACGTTTAAGGAACTTCATTAATAATTGCCAGAACTCGGAAGCAACCAAGATGCCTCAATAGGAGAATGGATAAAGAGAGGTACATGTAGACAATAAAATATTATTCAACAATAAAACTAATGAACTGTCAAATAACTAAAATGCATAATAAACCTTGAATGCATATTATTACAGGAAAGAAGCCAATTTGAAAAAGCTGTATGATACTAAATATATGACATTCTGGAAAAGGCAAAACTATGGAGACAGTAAAAATATCAGTGATTTCTGGGGAAGAGCAGGGATGATAGGGCAAAAAGAATTTTTAGGGCAGTGAAACTACTCTATATGATACTATGATAGCGGATACATGTCATTACACCTTTGTCCAAACCCATAAAATGCGCAGCACTAAGAGTGAACCCTGATGTAAACCATGGACTTTGGGTGTGTAGGTCCATTGGTTGTAACAAATCCCTCTCTCCAATGGGGGATTTCCATAGTGCAGACTATGCATATGGAGGGGGAGGGGATATGGGTGAAGTCTCTGCACCTTCCACTCAATTTTGCTATGAACCTAAAACAGTTCTAAAAAAAAAATTTTTTTAAATGGTAAAAAAAATACAATAAAAACACTACAACTTATATACAAACTTTTTACTTAGTCAGAAGTACTCCTGAAAGTAGACAAAATCAGAGAATGACAAAGTCATTGGAGGAGAGACTAGTAATAACTGCTTGATGTTTCTATAATTTTGTTTCGACTTCTTTGTTTTTAGCTGGACACCTGGAATATCTCTTGCTCAGTACTCAAAGATCTTTGTAAATAAGCTTTTGAATTTTTTTTTTCAGCTTAAAATAAGCTAAGTTCTGCATAGGGCCTCCTTAGGATCAGTACACTTTGTCCACATTTGTTGATGGCCCATCGTGGCCACAACAACAGTCTTGCTCAGTTTAGCAGATGACATCATCACCACAAAACTTGTTCTACAAATAACAACTAGAATAATGAATGTTTAAATCCATAATTATTAAATTCAGAAGAGTTTGTTTTTTTTGTTTTGTTTTGTATTGTTTGTTTGTTTATTTGACAGAGACACAGTGTGAGAGGGAATAGTAAGCAGGAGGAGCAGGAGAGGGGGAAACAGGCCTCCTGCTGAGCAGGAAGCCCTATGCAGGACTAGATCCCAGGACCCTGGGATCATGACCTGAGCTGAAGGCAGCCGCTTTAGGACTGAGCCACCCAGGTGCCCCCAGTTTGTTTTTTGAATGTTTCTGGGGTTTACAGGCTCAGATGTATTATCTCCCAATTTATGCATTTTATTTATGCCAATGATGGTGTCTAAAATCAAGAAAGAACAGGTTTCCATAAGTAATGCACAGCATATTAGTTTTTAATTGCTGCATAACTAATTACCACAAATTTAGCAGCTTAAAATGAGGTGCATTTATCGTCTTTCAGTTTCCATGAATCGGGAGTCTGGGCACTGGTTAGCCTAGTGAAATGTCAATGGCTCACAAAATTGTCATCAAGGTTTTGGTTGGGTTGGGTTTCTCTGGAGGCTTCACCGGGGAAGAATTATCTTCCACACTTACTCAAGCTGTTGGCAGAATTCTTTGTAGCTGAGAAACTGAGGGATCCAGCTCCTGATGGCTGTCCACTGGAGGCCCTTCCAGCTCCTGATGGCTGTCCACTGGAGGCCGTAGGGGCTACCTGCAGTTTCCTGCCATGTGGGCTTTCTTGTGATGGCTGATTACTTTATCAAGCCAGCCAGATCTCTAGAGTGAGTTGGCTAGCATGACAGAATCCTATATAAGGTAATCGTGAGAGTGACATTCCATCACCTTTGCCACATTCTGTTGGTTATAAGCAAGTCACAGGTCTAGCTGTACTTAAGGGGACAGGATTACACAAAAATGTGAGCCCAGCAGGTGGGGATGATAGAGACCACCTTAGAGTCTGTGTATTTCAGGAGTTAATATTGGATAGCCAGTGTCTAACTCAATGTCAAACACTTCAGTAAATTTTTGCTGAATTAAGTAATTAATGTAAAAATATATCCTTAATATACCATTCATCAAAACAAACAAATGCCTTAAAAAGTTAAACATAAAAATCACTAAGAACTGCTAAATATATAGTAAGGTATTTATATAATTGTAAATTTGGGAAGACCATTAAAAATGAACAGCACAGGAGTGCCTGGGTGGCTCAGTTGTTAAGCCTCTGCCTTCAGCTCAGGTCATGATCCCAGGGTCCTGGGATTGAGCCTTGGATCAGGCTCTCTGCTCAGCGGGAAGCCTGCTTCTCCCTCTCCCACTCCACCTGCTTGTGTTCTCTCTCTCACTGTGTCTCTTTCTGTCAAATAAATAAATAAAAAATCTTAAAAAAAAAAAAAAGAACAGCACAATTAGGACACATAATGAAGACTGACGGATGGATTTAAATAAATATTGTAAATGTCTCTAAATGCCACAGACAATATAGCAACCTATGTGACAAAGTGTTAATATCTTAAAATATAAAGGACAGCTACAAATCTATGAAAAGTAAACATACCAATGAAAACAAAACCAAATACAGGTCATATATTTAAAAACCACCAAGGAAGAAATATAAGTGCCTAACAAATAGGACTCACATTCAAATTCACTAGTGTCAAGGAAAGGCAAATTAAATCAAGTAAATATCCTTTTTGACTTTATGATGAGCAAAGATTAAAAAGATTAGTAAGGGCACCTGGGTGGCTCAGTGGGTTAAGCCTCTGCCTTTCGGCAGGTCATGGTCTCAGGGTCCTGGGATGGAGGCCGGAATCGGGCTCTCTGCTCTGCAGGGAGTCTGCTTCCCCCTCTCCCTTTGCCTGCCTCTCTGCCTACTTATGATCTCTGTCTGTCAAATAAATAAATAAAATCTTAAAAAAAAATTAGTAATACTTCATTTTGGCTGGAAAATGTTTCTTATCTCAAAAAAGAGGTCATTATTACTGTCTTTTCTAGGGGTAATTTGGTCATTTACCAAATAATTACAGTTTTCAGCTCTGTGTCAGGCCATCTCTTAGGACACAATTTATCAATATAATGATGTCAATATAATTATAACATGCAAATACTTTTACCCCCAAATTCCACTTCTAGAAACTTATCTTAAGGCACAAGTCAGAACTAGTCACAAAACATGCTCATCTAGGTTTGGGTTTTGGTAGCTAAATTTTGGAAACCATCTAAGGAATGCCTGGTTAAGTAAATCAGAGTAAATTTCACGTTATAAGCAGTGACATAGTAGCAATGTTTACTGATTTGGAAATATGTTTTCAACATATTAACTGAAAAATTTGGAATCCAAAAAATATTTACAGCATTATAGACAAAGACACCATAATTTTAAAAGTGATTTCTTGATGGCAAGATTCCTGGTGATTCTTTTCCCCAGTGTTATGCTTTCTCTGTATTTTCTAAATTTTCTCTGAATGCCATATTAGCTATTATTTAAAAAATTAATATGTTTAAAACAAAGCAAATACATAAAGTGAAGAATTGTGTTTCTATTTTTCAAGTGGATTGATAAATCTGTATCACCTTGCTTACTTCTGGATTTAGTTATGTGGTTGGTTAACACCAGATTGATACATCTTCAAAGTAGATTATGTTAGGGTTTAATTATTTATCCCAAGTGATAAAAGCTGGCTAATTATAAAAGCTACCTAAATTAAAATTAGATAGCATTTATGTGTCTAACTGATCAAATTTATTTGGGGCATATGTCTCCTATGATGAGATTTAAATGTATGTTTCCTACATCAGCAATTTACTGATTAACCAATTAGAAGTTTTTAAAATCCACTATCTGTAGCAAATAGGAGTGATTGGAAATGCGATTAATGTATGACTTACCTTTAGAAATAATTAGTCTTTATTCCAACAAATCCCTCCTGGCCATATTGCAGAGAATTTCGGAAGAGCATATCTGAAGTTAAACCACCATTAAACAGCCTTTGGTGCTATGTTGATGCCCAAACTTTATTGCATTGTCTGACAATAACAGCGACACTGTCTGAGAACATTTTGAACTTGCTCCTTGAGACTTTAGAGAGCTTTCTGTGCTGCAGACACCATTTACAGGATTTTTCTTTTGTAAGTCTTGGTTTCGTGCATTTTCACACCACAAGGAAGAAGAGATTTTTAGTAATAATGCAATATAAATGGCATGACTTATGTTCTTTATTTCAATACGGTAGGAACTAGGCGTGGGTCCGGCCGGCCCCGTCGCTGGATCCCTCAAGTATCTTGAACTGCAGCTCATATGTGTTGGGTTTGGCACAACCTGCAAGACCCTGGGCCAGGCACTGTTTCCTCTTTGATTTTTAAGCCCCTGTGTATTTCAAGGGAAACTTAATCCATATGTTTCTGATTCATTTACACTTAACTCATCAAAATGTTGTCTTGAAGGAGCTATTTGATATCCAACAAATCTTTGGAGCCCTTTTCTAGAGGACTTTGAAAATCTTTATTTTGATCCCCATAGAACAGAAAGTTAGAGTCACTCTTTTAGTGTGTGCGTGAGCATGTGTGTATTTCAACAAGCAAATTCAGTCACCCGAAGGCATGAGTTCAATCTAAAACTAATAAATAAGATGTCGGCCTGGAATTTTAACATGGTCTAATGTCCTATCTACTAATTAGAGCCTCTTGTTGGGGGAGGGAGAGAGTCTCACTCTGATCTAAACTAGTCCCAAGTCCATGGAAATGTTCACCATCTGTTAGCAATATAAGACCTAGATGTGGCTGACAGTCATTGCCCTGTTCTTGGTTTCCAATCCACACTGAACTATTTAGAATTATTTTATTGTTATCATGCGTTCTTTTTTAAACCTCTGATGTCTTGGGTTAAAATTTTATGCCCTAACCTTAGAGAAGAAGGAAGACATGAAACTGCCAGAGTCTGATAGTTATCTTGCCAATATCCTGGGTTAAGGCTGCTTAACTAGCTTAATTTATACCCTCAGAATCGACCAGATTGTTGGTTTTAAATTCTTTTTCACTAAACCCTTTCACTGTTCATGGAAGTGGTTCATTTTCCTTTCTCCAAAAATATGACAAGCTGAGATGGTATTTTCTGCCATTCAAATCAGTGGAAGAGAAGCTGATGTCAGGAAGGAAAAAGCACTTATGTTACTATCTCCTAAGTGACAAGCACTTTATATATTTATTCATTTAATATTCAACCAGACTTGATTAAGGACCCATTAAATCCCAGTATGGGAGGCACTAGGATAGGCTGGAAAAAAGAGATGAAAGTCCTCAGTGTGCCAGGGGCTAGTGGGATGGACAGAGATGCTGTTAACTGCACGGGAAGAGTGGGCTCCCCTGATAATAACAACTGCCGGTTATTGGATATTAACTATGTGTGAGATACCACAGCGAGTTCTTCATAAGCGTCATCTCACTGCATCCTTACAAGAACACTGTTGTTTTCGCTTTTGTAAAGACTGGAAAGCTGGCCACGCTGGCTTCTGGGGCCAGGTGATGTGGGTCTAGCGTTGATAATCTTATCCTCCATAATCTGTGACTGCCATTCTCATGGCACTTATTGGGTTGACTCTATTAAGCCAGTTACAGTATGTAACTGTATCACTCATGATACTTACATTTTCTCATTATCATTATAATTATCTATGAGTTGAGGGGTACCTGGGTGGCGCAGTTCAGTTAAGGGTCAGACTCTTGGTTTCAGCTCAGGTCATCATCTCATGTTCAGCGTGGAGTCTGCTCAAGGTTCTCTCTCCCTCTTCCTCCCCCTCTGCTCCTCCCACCTCCTCTCTCTAAGATAAAATAAAATAAATAAGTAAATCTTAAAAATAAGATAAAATAATCCATGAATTGAGTATGTGACTATCCAATAGATAAAAAGGCTGAGATGCAAAGGTTGAGAACCTTCTTCAAGGTCATGTAACCAGGGAGTAGCAGAGCTAAGACTTTAACCCTCATCTGTCTGGCGGTGAAGCTGGAAAACTTTTCACACTATGTCACGTTATCTTGCTCTGTGCTCAAATCACCTTCCAATGCATTCGTTTTGCTATTGAAAGGCATGAATTCACATCAGAATGGGTTAGTAAACATAACCTCCCTTTGGCTAGCCTGTTTCACAATTCAGAAAATAAAAGTTGAACTGTTACAAACATTTGCATCTTTTGTTTTCACTGAACTCATTTGCCAAGGCCTCAAGATGGACTCACACAGCCCTTTTAAAGACCCATTCTTTCTGTGGCTGTTAGTCATCTGTCTAGTGTCCCCGGTCATCTGTGTTTGGATTGGGAGGTGTCTTTTTCGGTTCATTTCATTTTGCATTCCTATCACCTGAATACAGAAATTTCCAGAGTCCCTTGAAAAACACACCATTGGTAAAAGTTGAGACCTCATGGAGGTTATTAAATAGCACAGGCAGAATTCTGCCTTTTTGGTATGAGGTACATAAAGGGAAGTCTATAGGGGGAAATGGTAACCCGAGGTACCTGAGCAAGGGTGATGACAAGCTCTGGGGAAGAGCCCAACTTTTCATCCCATCCAATCTTGAGTAATACTGGAGGGCCTTGACATATTCCTGGCACACCTCGGGAGCCTTCTCCCCTACCTTGACATGCTTATGTGCAAATAAATGCAAGCATTGCCCAAGTATAATAATCACAGAGAGTTCTGTGTAATGAGGAAAATTGCCTGTAAATATCTGACAGCTGATTTAGGCTCCATTTGAAGTGGTATGAAAATCAACATGTTCCATGAACTTAGCCTTGCGTCAGAGTCTCCTAGAGTAAAAACTGTTCTCAAGTTAGAAGCAGGGCACTTTGGGAAGCTCTGTTAACCACTTCAGGGCCTTGAGGTGAATGAAACAGTTAGCTAGATACATGGCATTCTAGTGGCTACCGCCAAAGCAGTCTTAAGACAGTGTTTTTTCATTTCTCTTTTTACTCTGGGACATAGTTACAATAAAAATGGAGCCTTTTCAGTAAAACATCTGACTGTGGGAAGAAGCCAAATGCAGCCTTTTCTTCATCCTCCACAGATACTCCTGGGCTTCCTAGCTCTGGTCTGGGAGCAACAAGGACCATTCTTTAAATAGCAATAATTACCAGTATTGCTGCACATCTTCACTTTCTTGTCTCCTTTGAGTCTCGGACAGTAAACTCTTTCCACAAAGGGTTTCAGAAGGCTAGAGGAAATTGTTCTCCGCCATCTCGCAGACCCTTAGCCTTCCCCACCTCCTTTCTTGTCTTTACGAAAGGGGTCCATTTTCTGTGCAACTTAATCCTCCATCTGTGTGTTCTCCCCTCTACAGCTTAAAACTTCTTGGGAACATTGCGTAAACCTTTCATCCTTCACCTCCTTTCTTCAAAAAACAACAAAAATCACTGGTGTCAACCCTCCCACGCCCTGTAGCTATTCTTGCTCTTACCCTATCTCTCTCCCTTTTCTTTAAGTTGTGCTTCTTGAAAGGGTCAGAACACTAAATGCTTTCTCTGCTCCCTTGTTCCCAACCCCTCCACTCAGCTGAATCAGCATGGCCAGCATGTCTGTGAGTTTTCCTCTTCCTGCTTCCAAGGAAAGGTTTTCCTTTCTATCCTGGTTTGCCATCCTTGTGGCCCATCATCCTTGCAGCTGCTGTCTTGAGAAGGTCTTATTCTGTGACTCCTGCCACATATGGTGTCACAGTGTCCCCCTCATTCTTCTAGCCACCCTTTCCAGATTCCCTCTGTGGATTTGAATCCCCTTCTTAAGGGGCCTCAATCATTGGTGCACTTCAGAATCACCTGGGTACTTGTAAAGCATGTGGATTCCTGCTATCTCCCTCAGTCTCTTACTGGATATAAATGGATGTAAGCATTATATATACAATCAGATGTATATTTGGAAAGAATAAATACACCCACACAACTTTGGAGGTTTGCCCAGGACCATGCTTTTTAAACAAGCACTCCAGTTGATTGTGATGCTAGAGACCTGAGCAGCACTCTTGGACAAACTGTTTGAAGATGGATGGCCTCAAATTTCATCTTTGGTTCAGGGTCCTCCTGGGAGTAACCCCTTAATGCTCACACATGACTTCTACTCCTACCTACCCACAGTGTCCCGATTTTTATTTCCAACTTAGATATCTGTCTTTCTCTGTACCGTATTTCTCTCTCTCTCTCTCTCTTTCTTTTTTTCTTTCTCCAGGTAGTAACTTTGAGTGTCTGTGTGTGTTTTACTGAAGTATATTTGACACACAATGTTCTATTAGTTTCAGGTGTCTCTGTCTGTCTCTCTCTTCTTTCTAGATTTATAGGTTCATCTTCCTACTTGGTATCTCTAAATGAATGTTATACAAGATACTAAAACTTAAAGTAACCAACACTGATTTCATTGCCTCTCAACCCAAACAACCAAAGCAAGCAAAATGAAAACCCAAACAAACAAGCAAAAGCCCAGCTATGTTCCTGGCTTTTATTAATGCCTTTATCTTCAGTCAGTGATGACCTTCATCATATTACCTTATAAACCAAGCCTAAAGCCTTTCATTCCCATAGCCAAAGGATCTGGACACCTCTTGATTCTATTTCTCTGACAACTCTTAATCAGCCTGCTTTGCTAGCATTCATACCTCTTTACCAGGTTGTGTTGGCAACAATTTCCCAGTTGTTCTCCCTGCCTTTGCTCTCACCCTTCAGTCCATCCTCTACCATCAAAGTGACCTTTCTAAATGGAAATCTGATCACACCATTCCCTTACTAAAACAGAGGCTCCTGCAGACTGAGGTTGGAATTCCGTAGGCTTCTGGGACCCCTTCTGATGCAACCTGGTCCTAGTTTGCCATTCTCTCAACCTCATCCAAACTCCAAACATTCTAGCTCCTTTAGAGAACTCTCTCTCATGTTTCCTTGCTTTCCACAGGTTAGTCTATCAAGCTGGAAGGGCATTTTCTACTATGTTTCCACAGGCTCTCTCTAATAACCAATGATGATGATAAATAACATTTAATGAATGTTTACTTGGTAAAATTCACTGCTATAGACATCTCATTTAACCTTCCCCATCTTTGAGTTTAAAAGTTTTGTCATGCTGATTTTACTAAAAAGAAATTTAACACAGAAAAGTTAATTTGCCTGAGATGGCTCCACAGTGGTGGAGCCAGAATTCAAACCCCAGTAGATGGGTCTAACACCCATCCACCTAATCATGACCTTAGATCAGTGATCATTTCCTCCAGGGAGCTTTTCCCAATTGTTTATCCTACTCCTGCCCAGCATCTATCTTTCTCTGTGCCTTTACTTCTGTGACAACCTTCTCTGGACTCTGTCCTTGAGCTTATCACACTCTGCCTTTAGCTAACTGATACATCTACTGCCCCCCTCCCCAACCGCCCCTCCAAGACAGAACTCTTAATTTCATTAAGAGCATGACCTATGCTATTTATTTTTATATCCCCAGAGCCTGGCATCATTTATGTTTATAATAGAGAATTAAATGCCTGTGATTGAACAAAAAAGATGGAGAGAGAGAAGAGGAGAGAAAGAGAAACTTGACTTACTAATCTTCAGGCCCTCATATAATAATACTGTGTGCAATATTGCCTCAAAAACACGTTGAAGTGAATTAAAATGTACAGAAGCCTCATGAATTCTTGTAAGAGAGTGATGCTGATAATTTGATTATGAACCAATGAGCAGAATAGCCAGATATTCTGTAAGGAAAGTGGGAGAGGGCAAGAGGAAGAGAGAGAATGAGGAAAAGAGGATGGGAATGAGCAAAGCCTTACTTATATTTGATAAATGCCTTATTTATCTTTGAATACTCAAATTATTTCTTACAAAACTGCATATACCATCTCTTTAACTGTTGGAAATAACTATTGAAAATATTGTACTTACATTTGAACATACTGTATTAGCTACGCACATATTTTTTTTCAGTGGGAATTCATTCATTCACTTATTCATTGAAACATGACTTCCTGGGATGCCTGGGTGGCTCAGTTGTTTAACCATCTGCCTTCAGCTCAGGTCGTGATCCCAGAATCCTGGGATCAAGTTCCACATCAGGCTTCTTGCTCAGTGGGGAGCCTGCTTCTCCCTCTGCCTGCTGTTCCCCCTGCTTGTGCTCTCTCTCTCCTCTCTGACAAGTAAATAAATTAAAAAAATTAAAAAAAAGAAACATGACTTCTTTTTGGCAGCTATCTTTGCTTAAAACTACTGAATTAATAGGATCTAAACATATACATAACATTATTCTCTTCCACCAAAACCATAATGCGTCTTATACTGAAGCTCTAGTCTCTCATTATTCTTTTTTCTCGATTGCCTCTTCCTTTTTTGAACATCTCTTCCATTAGTTAATTAAATCACTCATTCCTTTCCTCAACAAATCTATGCTGAGCACTCCTCTGTACCAGGCTTCAGCATACATTGCTGAGCAAAGAAAGCTGGTCTCTGTCTTTACAGAGTCCTTGTAACTTGTGATCTATCTTTTAGAAAATGAAAACAGTCACTAAATAAGTATCTGAATATACATCATCTAAAACCAAGAAAGTGTATGATGGAGACCCCAAAGTTCGTACCTAAACTTACTATTATCTGTCCCACTCATTTGCACTCATTAGCAACTGTTGCCTTGAATAATTATTTAAGCTGTTCTGTGAGGACCTGTTTTTTTTTCCTCAACCTCATTGCACACAGCTACAGGACAGACAAGAACTTTGATTTCCCTGTAGCTGGTGGAGTAAATATATTAATTAGACTTTGTAAAGAAAGTGGCCCTTCAGTTGTTCCTGGAAAACTGGTAAATTTGGCTAATGAAAATCAGGCTTAAGAGCATTCTGTGATGAGAAAATAATGTGAGTGAAGGCGTAGAGACAAACACTTCCTGGTGTATTTTAATATCGTAGCAAAGACAATGCTACATGTTTACCAGACTCTTTGGTTTTTCTCCTGATTTCACAGGTGGACTTCACTCCTCAGCCCACCTTGCCTCTAAGTGGAACAAAGTGAGTGCATTTTTGTCTGTGGAGTACAAACAAAGTGTTGGACATTTCATATGGTCTTCCACATTCTTGTGTCCCTCATTTTTATCAGTCAGGTACACATGGTCCAGATGAAGATTCCAGGTGCCCTAGCATCATGGAACCATGGGATAGAATGCCACTAGGACCTCTGAATGACTGTGTGGAAGGCATTCTTGGACATACAATTGGACTGTGATGAGAGTAGATACTAAATTTTTTGAGTTAAGTATTGAGATTTGAAGTTGTGAACTTACTACACCAGTTATTCTATTCTGATTAATATGAAGAACCACACCTATGTACCATATTTTTTGATGGAGAAGGTCTGTAAAAAATAGATTTCATTTAAATAACAGTTTTAATACTATTAGTTGTTCACCATGAGACTCTTAAACTGATATTAACACTTTAACATGGATGATCAAAGATGGCCACAAAGAATCTGAAGCAGAGATATGATCTCCACACTGACAACTGTGGCCCTAGAAGAGTTTCCATCACATAGTTAATGCCCAACAAATATTCCTTAAGGGAAAGAGTATAGATGATCATCTAGACAAAGGCTTTGATGAAATGCTGAGGTCACTCTTACAGGAATGGGAATTCAAATGCCAGTCAGGATTGCTCCAAACCATGAGACATCCTAGTCAGCAGCAAAGGCCACCTGGCATGAGGGCCAACGTTGACTGCCTACTAAACCAGCCCAATTTCACCAAAAGGCACTTTTTGTCTTTGGCCAACTCTCACACAATTCAAGCCTCATTCTAATATATGTTTAAAGGATTATAATGTTAAGTATATATAAGAGGCTTCACAAATTATTTAAATGTGAGTATGACATAGACCAAGCTGGGACATTTTCTCAGATTGGGTTCAGCTTGGTGGAACAGAAACTTAATGAAGAGTCATTTGCCCAGATAGGTGTTATTTTCCTTAGATAAAAAGAAGTCTGGAGGTTGGCCTCCCAGAGCTGGTACAATGGCTCTGTGGTATCATCAGGGTTCCCAGACCCTTCTGTCATTCTGCTACTTCATCTTCAGCATACAGTTTTCACCCATATACTTCTTGCCCCATGTTCAGCTTCATATCTGCACTCCAGAAGAAATAAATAAGATAAAAAGGGAATTTCCATCAACCAATGAATGGGTAAAGAAGATGTGGTATATATCGGATGGAATATTACTCAGCAATCAAAAAGAATAAAATCTTGCCATTTGCAATGAAGTGGGAAGAGCTAGAGAGTATTAGGCTAAGTGAAATAAGTCAGCCAGAGAAAGACAAAGGCATATGATTTCACTCATATGGAGAATTTAAGGGGAAAAAAAGGATCATAGGGGCAAAAAAGAAAGAGGAAAACTGAGAAACAGACTCTGAACTATAGAAAACAAATCAACGATTACCAGAGGGGAAAAGGTAGAGGGATGGTTTAAATAAATGATGGGGATTAAGGAGGGCATGTGTTGTGAGGAGTACCTGGTGTTGTATGCAAGGGTGGAATGATGATATTATAAATCTGAAAATAATGTTACATTGTATGTAACCAAACTGGAATTTAAACAAAGACTTAAAAAAAAAAATGAGTAACCCTTTTCAAGAATGCAAGAACTTTCCCAGGACCTCAATCAGATTTTAGCTGAAGTCTTATTGGCCAAACATTTGACATGTGGATACTCTAACTGCAGTGAATTCTGGGAAGTTATAGTTTATGGGTACATTGCCTATAAAATAAAGTAGAGTTTCTGTTACTAAGAAACAAGACAACAATAGATTTGAGTAAGTAACTAAGACAGTCTATGAGAGACCCATTCATTCATTTATTGAGTGTGGAGATATAATTGCAAATGAAAACAGAAATGACCTGTCTTCAAGATGCTTATATCTCCAGGGGGGAAACTAGGCACATTAATGAATACATTGTAATACACTGAAATAAGTGCCTCAGAGAAAGAATATGATCCCATAAGTGTATATAAAAAGGCAACCTCATCTGGAGCACTAAATGGAGTGCTAAAGAATATTTATTGGTAGAACAAATAAGTTGAAATTGAAAACTAGTAAATGGGGTGTTTGGTGGCTCAGTTGGTTAAGAGTCTGCCTTTGGCTCAGGTCATGGTCATGGAGTCCTGGGATAGAGCCCCTGCCTGGTGGGGAGCCTGCTTCTCCCTCTCCCACTCCCCCTGCTTGCACTCTCTCCCTCTCTCTGTGTCAACTAAATGAATAAGATAATAAAAATAGCATAAATAAATAAATAATAAAGTTTAAGTATACAGCATAGTATATAGGGTATATGTATATGTATATGTATATGGAGAGAACTTTGAAAAAAATCTGTGCAATTTTTTGAAATTTTTCTGTTAACTGTGAAAAAATTCTTACATAGAAGAAAGAGAATGAAAAATCTGAGAAACTGAATATAAATATATATGGCTACAGGTCAGAGGAGGAATAGATGATGATATAAGAAGGTTCTAGAGAAGCACTGTAAAGCTCTATAGGGGAAACTATCTAGGGATTTAAAACAGGATGATGAGGGATGCCTGGGTGGCTCAGTTGGTTGGGCCGCTGCCTTCAGCTCAGTTCATGATCCCAGCGTCCTGGGATCGAGTCCCACATCGGGCTCCTTGCTTGGCAGGGAGCCTGCTTCTCCCTCTGCCTCTGCCTGCCACTCTGTCTGCCTGTGCTCGCTCTCTTTCTCTCCCTCTCTCTCTGACAAATAAATAAATTAAAAAAAAAAATTTAAATAAAACAGGATGATGAAATGACCATATTCACACTGTGAAAGATCACTCTACTTGTGGTAGGAAAGGTCTGTGGAATGAGCCAGTGACTGACAGTGAGCAGTTATAGGGGTCCAGGTGAGAGAAATGACAACGTGGACAGGGTGTTGGCCAGGGAGACAGATAGAAATTACAAAGAGCTTTATAGGATATCAGGAGGCAAGATGAACAGAACGTGTTGATAAATTACAAAGGAAACTTTAAAAAAACCTCACCAATATCATAGAAGATTAAAATCCATGGAACAAAAGGAGATTTATTTTTAAAAGAAGGAGAAAAAGATTCTGAAAACAAGAAAGAACTCTTGAGATTTAAAAATGCAGAGATGACAGACATTAAAACATTTAAAGAAAGTGTACAAGATAAAATTGAGAAAATCTTTAAGAAATTAAAGCAAAAGGATAGAGATGGAAAGTAGGAGAGAAAATGAAAAAAAAAATAGATTGTGATAGTTAACTTTATGCATCAACTTACCTGGACCACAGGATACCAGGACATTTGGTTAAACAGTATTCTGGGTGTGTCTGTGAGCGTGTTTATCTGTAGAATGAGTAAAACCTGGTTGCCCTCCCAGCCAATTAAGCACCTGAATGGGACGAATGGGACGAGAAGGCAGAGTCAGAGGGAACTCCTCCTGTATTACTACCTTGAGCTGGGACATTGGTACTTTCTTGCCTTGGAATTCCAATAGAAACATTGGGTCTTCTTGGGTCTGGATCCTTCTGGTTTTCAGACTAGAACTTCCACCATCTACTTTCCTGGTTCTCAGTCCTTTGGACTCAGATTGGAATTACATCATCAGCTCTTCTGGATCTCCAGCGCGCCAACCGAAGTTCTTGAGACTTCTCAGCCTCCATAGTCGCTTAAACCAAATCCTTGAACTAATATATATGTTATATAGTTATAAAACATATGTATACATGCATATAGCAAACATACATATGCATATATATGTGTGTATGTATGTGTATATATATATATACATACACATAGGTATATATTTTTTTCTGTTTCTCTGGAGAATGCTGACTAATATAGAGGCCATAATTATATTACCTGAATAACAAGAGTTCCATACAGAGCGAATATAGAAAAAGTAGAGAAGGAAATTGTCAAAGAACTAATGTAAGAAAAATTCCCAGTAACCAAACATGAGTTCCTAAATTTAAAGAACCAGAAAGTGCCCAACAAAATGAATGAAAGCAGAACCACACTAAGATCTTTTGGAAAAATGCAAAACACCAAGGAATAAAAGAAGATCTTAAAGCTTCCAGAAAGAAGGGAAAAAAGAAAAAGATAAGAAAAAAATGGCCACTGCCAAAGTATCAGGGATCAGAATGATGCCATACTGGCCAGAAGTCACAGCAAAAACTAGAAAGTATCAAATTCTTGCTTTATAAATTCTGAAGGAATGGATGGTGCTTTGTAGTACAACTTGACATTTAAAGAAGACACAAGAATTGCTTTAAGAAAATATTTTTAAACAAACAAATTGGAACAATTCTATCTTTATCAAAATTAGGAACATGGATGTCATAGATGTCCTCAGTAAGAGCTTTTCCACCACTGCTGGGGCTAAAACCCAGTAAGAATAAATTGAGGAGTGAATGGGGTGAAGAAATGTAACCCATTATTATGGACAAGGGAGAGTTAGCTAATTGACTAATTAGTATGGGGAAATTACAAGCATGTTTCCTGTCAATAGAAAAATCCACTCAAGGAGGACAGTTGTAGAAGTTATTGATAGCATATAGATAGAGTGGCCTTGATGGGGTCAAAGGATAGTCCCATCTAACATAGAAGGGAAGAAATGGAGCTTGGAGCACACCTTGGTGGATTTCAGTTTGGGCA
Organism: Mellivora capensis; assembly: GCA_004024625.1. Lineage (NCBI taxonomy): Eukaryota > Metazoa > Chordata > Mammalia > Carnivora > Mustelidae > Mellivora > Mellivora capensis. The sequence goes on along the minus strand of PISX010000719.1, from coordinate 65,189 downwards.
ACATGTTCAAGAAGTTCTATCAGAGTAAAGACGGTTTGAAAGTGGGGAATATGACCTGGGTGATGTATGGAATAGCTGAATCACTGTATTATAAACCTCAAACTAATATAACACTGTTATGTTAACTAACTAGAATTAAAATAAAAGCCTAAAAAAGTGGGGCACATGAGGACCAAGAAGCCATAATTCACAGAGCAGATGAGCATCTTCCCAAGACCTCTGCTTCACTCTTGAACTTGATCTATTACCAGAAAGCTGTAAGTCTTTCACACTGACTTTTTGTGAACAGGGTTTAAAGCCAGGGCTTCCCCTTCATAAAGGGGAAAGAACAATTTAAAGAAGAGGATCTTAATTCTGTTTGGGTTCATAAGAGAAAACTTGAGCATATGCCACAAACTTTGATGGTGAGTTTTTTCTGGGCAAGGACCATGTCTTGAATTTTTGTGTATTGAGCACTGTTCCCATGAAAGAAAAGTATATGTAAAAGGACCTCCACAATTGGAAGGATCTGTAAGACTGAAGAGAAAGGCTGACAAGCCCAACCTGACAAGAAATGGCTTACTAAGGAGGCTTATGACAGAAGCCTGTCTTGGGTCCTCAGGAGTCCTAGATCTCCCGCAACCCCACCTCATGTAAGACCTAGTTAGAGGCTGAAGGCACTTGCTTGCTGACAGACCACCCAGGCAGAGAAGTTTGGGAACAGGTGGGAGTCCTAGTCCTATGTCCAGCACAAATCAAGGATGTTGTGCCTTGGGGGTATACTTAAGGGTGTGGTTAAACAAAAAGAAAAAAGGGGGAAGGGATCTGTTCTCAAGAAAGCTTCAGGTCACAGAACAGTCATCATGGAAGACTGTCCAAGGTGACATTAGTATGGTTCACACAGGCACCTAACATTCTGAAATATAGTAACTGCTCAATAAATTTATCTTACCTTGAATGGTAAGAAAATGAATGATTTTCATTAGATTTCATTTGTTGAATCGTTTCTTTTGTCTCCTTTTTGGCAAAGTCCTAGGATCTTCCTTACTTGGGTAAATGACAATTTGGCCAGATATTGCTAAAATAGGTAAATGGAGAGTTAGAGATAAATACTTCTACAAATTTAATACAGAGAGTTCCAGGATGCAGGGTCTGTAAAGAGAAATTCCTCGTCCATACCAAACATGTGTCAGACACATTAACCATGTTGCTGAATGTCCCAAGGTCATAACTGCTTATGTTTAGTCCATTTCATTTGGTTTCCAGTTAAACAGGGTAAAAATATTTATTATAGTGGATAAAGATGTATGAAGCAAAAACAATTCTGGGATTTTAGGCAACAGAAAAGACTAGTGGTGCAAATATTTAACTAGATACTTTGTTTTTTGAACAATCACCTTTATCTTGATTTAGAATGCATCATTGATTATTCTATTGACTTGTTCCCAAGTTGAAATTAATGTGTATTTCCTGACCACTGAGTCTTGGGTCTTGAGGCTAGTAGTAGATATACCTTTTGAAATATATATTGTAGTGTAGTATTCCAAACTAAAGTCCCTTTTAAAAGATTTATTTATTTATTTTAGAGAGAGAGCGAGCGCGAGTGCGCATGAGTGCATGAGTGGGAGGGGCAGAGAAAAAAGGGTGAGAATCTCAAGCCGACTCTGGCCTGAGTGCAGAGCCTGAGGCAGGGCTCAGTCTCATGCCCTGAGATCAGGCCCTGAGCTGAAACCAAGATTCAGATGCTCAATTAACTGCACCACCCAAGAGCCTCCAAACTAATGTCCTTTTAAAAAGTTATTCCAAACATCCAAAGAATTCTATTTACTTTATCTCTTGTGATCTAATTTTCTACAATAATTTGTGTCCAACATCTGAGCTGAAATGAGTCAGTGTTTAGATTCCTTGGTCACAAAAGGAGATGAAGGATATTTCAAAAGTTGTAAGTAAAATTAAGAAGGTGATAAGTGGGACATGGTGGTGTGAGAGGGAGGACTGAGGGATAGGAAAAACAGTACTCAGATCCCTTCAAGGTCTACCACATAACTGGGGAGAAGATGAGGAGGGGTGGTCACAAAAATCCAGTAGACATGTCATATATGATGTAAAATTCTCATAGGATATTTCAGTTGGGAATGACATGGTGGAAGGAGAGGATAACTGCAATTCCAAGGCAGGATGTTGACATCAGAGTGAGGCTGGTGTTGGAAGAATATGATGTAAGGGGGTGAAGCCTAAATGGGAGCGCCAGCATATGGGAACATGACTGTCCAATTACTGACTTTGGGGACTATTCCACAGACTGTAAGATGGGTGGTCACAATAAACCCAAGCTAAAGAGATTCCAGAGACACGGAAAGGAAGGAGCGAACCTGGCGAGCCTGAACCCCACTCAGTCACTTTGGTCCCCTGGTATTAATTCCTCTCAAAGGAGCATGTCTGCCAGAGTGGTACTAGTTTCACACTTGTCATGTTTGTGAGGAGTTGGGGTGAGTCTCTGAATAAGATTCTTCCCTAAGCCTCTGAGCTTTCATGTTCTTTGCTTTACTTTTTGCCAGCCTGGGACTGAAGATGTGTCGAAGATGACTGTATTGCTACAGAAAAGTGACTCTGTGGAGAGGAATTCACTGATCTCAGCCAAACCAAGAAGGCCATTAATTTGTACCATAAAACGGGGAGCCAGAGAATGCAAGAAGTGGCACTGTCCTGCTCAGAAGCTCCTCGCAAGTGTAAACAAAACCCTTGGTTGTTGCTGGTGACTGGCTGTTTTTCAGAATCTGACCAAGTTTTAGAATGGAAACAATCAAGCAGTGATGTCAATGTCCCCATGGGGTCTAAACATCTTTTCTAGCCTTATTTCCACCCATCACGTGGCTCTATCTATATAAAAGTGATTATAGACATGATTCCGGAAAAAATAAGTGAGACAAATTTCAAAGATTTGGCACCCTGATGGATAAAAAATAGATGAAATATTTTAGTGTATGTGTGGCTCTCTACTCTCTACTATGCTGCAAAGGCCCACACTTTGATGGAGACTTCCCATAAATAAACCTCACTTTGTGGTTCCTTGGCCTCACAAAGTCCTCCAGAGCCACCAACATACTCATCAAACTCTGCAAGTTCCCAGAGTTCCCTGCCCTGGACTTGCTGTCCCTGACAGTGGAGTCTATGTTACAGAAGCCAGAGGCTGTAGCTAATTCTCATATGTCATTAGAAAGAAGATTAAAAAAAAATAGTGTTTGACCTTTGAGTAGAAAGTTACACACACAAACATAAAAAAGATGACAATAATGGAAATACTTTAAAGTGGTGGTATCCTAGCAACTAATAACCAATAAGGGCGAATTGCAACTGAATTTATTTGATGTTCAAAGATGGCTACTGGCTAATTTTTCCTTTTCTGATAGTCGTACTCTTCAGTATGATAGCTTTTTGTAGACACCTACATGCAGCGTCTAGAAGCAGGAAATATTTACACACATCAGCAGACACATAGCTATATATCCTTACAGAGCAAACCCGACTGTCATAGGGTGCCAAGACATCGCAGTTTTCCTGGCTCAGCACCATTTCATATCTGTTGTCCCAGTTGAGTTGATGAATAATGTGGTCACTCTCCCTAGTCATCATATCACATTGATTTTCTTCAAGGTCCTCAAACCTCTATGTTCTGGATATGGTTATAATAGGAAGAAGACAATATGAGCTGACCGTGATAGTGGTCTCAAACACCTGACCACTAGAGTATCACTTTAGTGGATTATACAAAACAGATTCCAGGTTATTATCAGGAAAAATGTACACATATATGTCAGGAAGAACATATATATATTTTGTAAAATAAAAAATATATTTTATATATGTGTGTATATCAGTAAGACTTGATCCAAAAGGAAAAGGGCTATTTCAGTAGGTAGTGAGTGTAGGTAGTGAGTGTCTCACTTCTGAAAGCATTCAAGCAGAAGGCCTGAAGGCCATCAGTGAGGAATGCCACTGAGGGCTTCTCTGCAGCAATTGAGAGTTTGGGTTGGATCATGGGCTACCAAACTATTAAAGATACTTAAGAATCCATCATCCATCGGGGAGCTCAAATAACTAGGACTCACCTTTAGATACTCTGTCTCATTGGGCTGGTATGGGGTCCAGGAATATGCATTCTTCCCACGATAATTACGAAAATATTGAAAAATGTGAAAAAAACATAGGGAAGTTAAGATGGCCTGAAATCTCACCTACCATCAACATTCAGTGACCACCCTCACATATAAATAGTTTTTCATAAACTAAATCATACCAGGAAAATATTTTTACTACCATTGATACTACTTGTAGGGTTTTTTTTCCTTCTTACTTTTCCTTATTCCTCTTGAGTGTAATCAGTGTTACAAACCTGATTTATATACTTAAAATCTATCCTCATGTCCATGTAACCATTTATAAAAGAACATATGCTGTACATATGCATATAAATAATGGTTTTGTCTTGATTTTCCAAAATGGGATTCTATGATACCCACTTCCTGACTTCTTGCTTTTTTCCCACTTAATGCATGAAAAACTACCAAATCAACAGGTACTGGTATCATTCATTCTATTTAATGTCTTGAATATGTCCCATGGTATGAACATCCCACAAGTTATTTATTTATTCTCCTGTTTTTAGCATTCACTTTGTAGTTCTTTAATCCTGCAATTAATATCTTTGTACTAATATTTTTAATATCTGCTTTAGTTTCTATGAAACAGATTCCCAATGTTGGTATTACCGGGTGAAAGATTTCATGTGCTTTTACCCTTACAAGGCAAATCCAGCATTTCCATTGCTGTCCTATCCACCAGCAAACACATAAAATGGACCCAATAGAATGGGTGCCCACTCTTTTTCATATTTGTCAGTTTGGTAGGTGAGAAATGGTATTTTATTGTTACTCTATTTTTCACTTTTCTGACCTGCAATGAAATTGAGCACCTTTGCATGTTTATTGGTCTTCAAATTTGCTATTTGGAAAGACCCTGTTCATATTCTTTGCTCACTTTTGGGTTGTTTGTAAGAGTTCTTTGTATATTATAGACATAAATCCTTTATCTGCCATATGTGTTGAAAATATTTTTCTCAGTTTATAGCTTGTATTTTAGCTTTGTTTATGGTTTCTTTTGCACCATTTAAAATGTATTTATATTTAACTATGTTTATCTTCTTTGCTTTTTTAGTCATGACTCAACAGTGAGTCTTGTCACTGTGATGGAGAACCATTAGTCTAAGAGATCTCCAAGTTTCCTTCATGCTCTTAATTTTATGACTGTAAGTCTGAGACACCACAAAGAGCTTTTCTATCTCCCAAATTCAATGCCATGGAGTGAGATTTGCCATCAGATTTTAAGAAAGTCTAATGAGAAGAAATGTAACTCAAGAATAAACAGAATATCTATAAAACTTTAATATAACTTCAAGAAAGCTAGTCAAGTGTCATATTACCAGAATCCTATAGGAGAGTTTTCTTAAGAGAAGAAAAAACAACCACTACTGACCATTAAGTTAGCCCCGCCTTGTTGGGGATATTCTTGACCAGGAGCTCCTTCATTCCAGCACTTTCTTCAGGCTTGCTAGGGTCATGTTGGCAACAAAAACCTTTTCTTTTCTTTTTTGGGGGAGGGTGGGGAGCTCATAACGCCCAATACCCAGCATGGATGGCGTTTACTATCAAAAGGAAAGTCTGATGTGAATGAAAACCAGCAAATGGAATCTTAGCTCTGGATTTTTTTTTTTCTCCTTGAAGAAGCCTAGAAAGTCTTACTTGCCAGATTTTCATCTTTGGCAGAAAACATGCAGGGCTTAATTGATTCCTGCAGAATCTCTTAAACCGATGAAAGGGATATGTCTCAGAGAAACTTACTTGTTGGCTGTTTTACATGCATGTGCACGCACACACACAGAGACACATCACTGCCCTGAGACATTACAGCCAGGCTCCTGAGCACACTGATTTCCTAAACCAAGTATGAGTCATCAGTTTTCCAGACCCCTGCCCCTCAGGATAATTGAGACAACAGTTGGCCACCTCCTCAGCCATCTATTTAACCCATCCTTAAAGTGATCTGTTTACTTTAACAAGTGCAATGAAATATAAAAGTAGGACCCTTCTGCTAAAGTTATTTAGTGGTTTGCTTTGGGAACCTGGTCTCTCTCTCTCTGTCTTGGTCTCTGTCTCTGTCTCTTTCCACTTATATAGAATGACTATGGGAACCTGTATAAGGTAAAGACATTCTAAGCACTACCTCAATGTCTATGTCTAGGTAAAATTTATATAATTTTACCTAATGCTGTCTCCATGTGTTTAAACCTATGTGCCCTACAGTAACAAGTACTCACTGTGTTTGTCCAAGTGACTATGCTAGGTGCCCCAATTTCAGAGTTCCTACATATAAAAGGATTTTCACCCAACTTGGAATAGCCCAAATCTCTGCCTTCATGGCCCTCACAGGGAAGCAGCTAAGTGTTGCCTTAGAAATTCACATACCCAAGCAGATGTTAAGACCACGTGCAGGCTCCCAGCCCCAGTTGGGCCTGCAGTACCCAGCAGTCCTCTTCCATGATCACCTTCCTCTGTCATCCCAAATCACCCTTCCCAAGCGTCCAGCACTGTCCTCCAACATCTCAGACATGGGAACCCTCCATGTTGTGACCCCCCCACAAATAGACACCCCCAAATTTAACATTTTCTGTGTTGCCTCAAGGAAGGAAACACCCCACCTCTCAACCAAAACTCTGCCCTCTATCTGTTCTGTGGACTTCCCTTCTCCTCCTCTGCTTTAACCTATTAATTATTATACTATCTTTCCCTGCCTTAGATCTTGCATCTGGCCAGTCCTGTCAGTCCTTGCCCATCAGCTAATAAACAAAGGCTGGTCTCTCCTAAGTGTGAAAAGTGCACTTGGTCTTTCTCTTACAGGCATTCTCTGTTTTTCTTGAAAGAACAGATTGCTATCTCCCTTTTATGTCCCCACTAACAGCCCTCCCCCATTTATTTCTGCCTTTTGCAAAGTAATTTGTGTTTACTAAAGAACTTCTGTCACATCAGAAGGATATTTCCCTGGTTCTTATCTTACTCAACCTCTCCACAACAACAGGTCCACCACTTCATTCATGAGATGTTTTCCTGTTTGGGGTCTGGGACTTCTTTCTCTGTTCTTGGGTTCCCTCAAAAGCTCTCTTGACTTTGTTTTTTAGGGTCATGCATGGCCTCTTCTTCAATTGCTTAGCATGTAGCATCTCATACAATTCTACCTACGGTCTTGAATCTTCATAGGTTCTCTCTGGGTAACTTAATTCATTATATAAGCTTTCAGCTGTTACCTATGTCCAGTTGGTTTCCGAATGTATACTATTTAACAGACATAGTTAATTTCTTCCACACATGCTCTACCTGCTTGATCATGATCCATATATATCCATGATCAATTTCTTCCACACATGCTCTACCTGCTTGACCAGATGATCATCCAAAAATAGAAATTTTATCATGTGACCTAGCTGCTGAAATTCCTTCAGAAGGATCCTGATCCCACGGGATCTTCCTTCAGAGTATTGGCCTTGAGACAATATGCCACACCCTGCCACTCACTGGCTTGTCCTTTATGCTTCAGCCCATGAAGATCTGCTGGTACTTCCAACCTCTCAAGGTCTTTCTCCCCTTTGTGACATTATGATATTCTAAATTCTTGAATATCCTTTAAATTTTTTTTTTTTGGTAGAGAGATTGAAAAAATGCATATGCATATGCAAATGAATATTTATTTATGCAGAGTAGATTCATTTTTCCTTCAAGGCGTTGTTGTTTGTCTTTCCATAGGTAAAAAGGGGCTTTCTGGACCTCTGGACCCTCTATAGTCTGACTGTGCCTAGGGATAACTGACAGTATCGTCAAAGCAGCTTTTTAAGGAAGGTTGAAGGAGATGCACAAGATGGTGAGTTATAGTGAGTCATTTAGAGTAGTTCTAAATATTGATCATCCAGTAAACTCATACCTCTGCTCCTACTCCCTGTGTCACCCTCTCTCCTCTTTCGGTTTCTCTCTTTCTACATGCTTCCTCCTATAACCACCCAGTCTTAGTTGGAAGATGTACTAGGTTTGTAAGTAAATTTAGCTGTTTCACATTTTCCAAATAAACTTCAGAGATTTTTTTTTCCTGTATTGTCATGAAAAGAAGCCCTTTAAAAATAGTTTGTTCACTTGCACAACATCCCCATCTTCAGCCAATGACTGTGTAACTTCCCTGCCTCTGCTGAATTTTCTTCTCTTCATTGCCCACTCAGCCACCCCCATTACACACCTCCTCACCCACCCTCCCAACACAAAGAAAGATATTCATCTCTTAACAATAAGATCAATGATTTGCAAGGCTGTGAGGTCCTCCGCGAATGCAGGCTAGATGAAAGATGCCAGTGACAACTTGGGGGCTGATATTCCCATCAGCTCTCCATGAAGATGAGCCAAGGGAAACCTTACAGGATGGAGGGATGGGCTCAAACATGGCTTAGAGTCAGTACAAACACCAGTAAGAAGGACAAAGTTTTGTGGCCTTTCTAAGAGGGCAAATAAGCTACAAGAAAAGCTAGAAAAGCTCTGCAACTCATGTGCCTTTTTTATAAATAACAAAAGAGCTAGTGAATGTGGTGTGCCTCTGATGTGTCAGGTAATGTTCCACACTACATACACTATAAGATTTAACACTTTGGCTATCAAAAAAAAGGTAGTATCAGACTAAGAAAGAAGCTGGAAGTGAGTGCTAGAATCCTCCAATGGGTTCGCAACATTTCTGAGATAAAAGCCAAATTCTCGTCTCCTTGTCTCCCCACCAGATTCACTACATTTTGACCCTAGCGAGTCATTGACACCTGTACTTGCCACATACCTCTGGGTCTTAACACATACTTTTCCAACGCCTAGAATATTCCACTGATTCACATTTGTCCTACAAGGTAAAGCAGTAGTCCATTATGTTGAACTAACCCTAACCCTAACCCTAACCTTGGTTGATTGTCAAGGTGAACTTCAGTCCTATTTCCCTTTGAATTTATTTTATTCCTAGCTGCATTATAGCAATGGCCGTATTGTATGTTACTCATTTGACTGCCTTCAAATCTTCCTTGCCAAGCCAGATACTCATTAAGTCTAGGAATGTGTCTCTTTACCTAGTAGGCAAGTGTCCAATAAATATTTATTGAGAGAATGGACAAACAAGTGAATAAACAGATGTTTCTGGGGGTAGAGGGAAGCCTTCCTCCCTTCTTGCACACTGTTCTTCGCATTCCTGTGTCATACAGTGAATGCTCCATTGTGGTCTTGTCCTTGTGAAAGGTTTTCAGCTGGACCTGCCCTGAGCAAACCAGGGGTGTCATGACCACCTTGGCATTAAGCTTGCTGTTGACACATGGGGTTGTGGCAGCGTGCTCCATTTCAAAAAGCAAGTGGTAGTAGGACTGATTTATACCTTCTTAATGGGAAGCTGCTGAAGGTCAAAAGCTTCGCTAGTGCAAACACGTCCCTAAATCCCAAACTCAGCTCTATTTCTCTGGCTGGAGAGAGTGAAGTCCAATGGATCCCAAGTGGAAAATGAAAATATATTTGCCTATTTACAGAATATATTTATTCTGCCTATTTACAGAAAATTCTGAAAGATGGGGGATCCCCAATTCTAAGTTTCATGGGGAAATTGACCGGAAAATTTAAGAGTAAATTTTACTAAAAAGACATTCTGTGGCTGCCAGAAACACCAGAAAACAGAATAGACTCAAAAACAGGAGAGTAAGAAAGGACGGTTGGATACTGGGACTAGATCAGGCCACTAGCCAGTCCAGGACTGAGCCAGTCCTCTAGCACAGGAAGCTCCAGCTTCCATTGTCCTGAGCCCTGACAGTTGACTCCAGGCACTTCTGCTCCTGGAAATTAGAAGTGGCTGCAGCCACCATAAGGATTTCTACCTTGTTACTTCCTCATCCAGTCAGTAACCCCAGATGCAAAATACCAGAGTGTGTCCAATTTGCATACCCATATCCTAATTGCAAGGTAGAGTGAGAAAGGGTCATGTTGCCTTTGCAGTTTTTATAGTGGATGGTGAGTTCAGCTTCATCAAACAGAGAATGATGACAGATATCCACTAAACATCCCAAGCCTGTCTTCACATGTTAATGGTTTCATGAAAGAAGTAGGGTTATTTTCTGCTTACAGTTTTTCATGTCTCTTCACATCATAAAAATAAGAAAACCACACCATCAAAGAAAAATCAAGAAGTCTTTCATTGAGCATGTGTTTCTATGAAGCACAAGGATGGGTTAGGTTTACTCTTATCTACTGCAAACTTATCAAATAAGAAAATTAAATGTTTGTACAAAAGATTGAGAAATAAGTTGTAAGTGCCACTTGAGTGGAACAGCTCAGAGCAATGAGCCATCTTCCTGAACTGTGATGGTCAGAAAACATATCACAAGAGCAAGTAATAATACGGAGCTGGATTTCTAGTCTTGTTCCATTCTTTTCCTGCATTTATCCTCCTTATTTTGTAACTTTCAGGTCTTTGTTAATGTCAACCACCATGCTTGGAGTATCCTTTTCTCTCTTTTCTACTTATCTGAACTCCAATGTATTTTTAAAGCTCAACTCCAGAAAAAAGTGTATGTGTGTACATGTGTTTGTGCATGTATTAGGAAACAGACATGGGAAGAGATTTGTACAAAATAAAGGGATCTCAGTTGCAGGGGAAGAATTATGTTTCTTTGTCTACACTTGGAAGCAGGTAATGGCAGAACCACTTTGAAATCTGAACCACTTTGAACTGTTACCCAAACCACCATCCTACATCTACAATGACTTACTGTGTCTTTCCAACTGGATTTCTTTAAACTTATGATGCTATAGTCAACATTTTCTCTGCCCTACAACTTTCTGTTAACAGAAGCACCTGTCCTCAGCTTCGAAGACTTTAAATTAGCCTTGATTTATTCTTCCCCTGGGACCAGTAAGTGATCGCATTCTGCTTTCTTCACAAGACCTTAGGTCCTTCACCTCTCTTTCCCTCTCTGTTGTACCTTCACTGTTCACACTGATTTCAGTGGCTTCCTTGACCCTAGCCTCCCTTTTCTGGTACGTGCTCCACAGGATTTCACAGGTTAACCTTCCCTAAATATTTATTTCAAAGCTTGTTCTTCTGCTTAAGGAATCTATTGGCTTGCTATTTCCTGCTTAATTAGACTAAATTCCTTTGCCATGCTTCTAGAAATTCTTTGTTGTTGAAGCACGCAAACTCTTCAATGTCATGTCCTAGAACTCTCCAAATGCAGATTCCTATAGCATTCTGATAAACTCACCATGCTCTTGATTAATTTTCATTTTAGGATTAAAAGTACTTAAAGACAAAATATCCAGCTTGTGTCTCATTTCCACTCATCTAGGCCACTCTGTTCTCCAAGCCTTTTCACAACACACTTTCTCCATTTGGGATACTTTCCCATCTCTGGGCACTCTGAATTATAACCATCCTGAAATGCTCTGCATCAGGACCTACTCTTTAATCAACCCCTTCTCTGAATGTCTATGATACTGACAATTTATACTGCAATGATTTAACATTTAAATATTGTTCTATTTTATCAATCTGGTCATTGACTCAAAAGTGTTATTCTTGGCTCCTTACCTAGAGTTTATGCTGCTTGAGTTTAGAAATCATGCCTTCTATCTGAATATTACTTCCAGTGCTCAGTTTAGCCCTGGCTGAGAACATTATGGAGGATCAGTAAATATTTACTGATTGATTCCAGATCCTATACAAAGCTCAGTTTTTCTCATGGGTGTCTTAGTTCTAAAATATAAAACAATTCACCTTTTTAGTGATCTTAACATGACTGCGGCATTCTTGAATACAATCTTACACATGCCTGGCTTTTGCATTTAACGTTTTAAAAAGCCACCTTTCTGATCAGAGAAAGGAACAGCCTTCTGATCTCAGCAACCTCAAACGCTGGGTCCTGCAGTTCAAGGAGTGCTAATTCCTGGCTCTCTGACAATTCCATCAACTTGGCCATTACTCAAAATATCTTCAGTCATGAACTCATTCCTGATACACAGGCAGTCACATCACAGAATGTTTAAAGTACCCAGATGCCCCCAGCATTCCAAATATCTGTTCTGGAATGTCTCTCAGAGACTCCATCTTATAATTGCTCTAGCCCTTTAGCTGGAGCAGACCTGTCAACAAATACGGATTTGATTCAGCCAGCCAAATTTCATGCCGCTTATGTCACTCACACACCCAACTGGGTCCCTCTCTCGGAAACTGTCTGTTTCTAAGAAAATGCACATCTTTCCTCAAATACTCTTTTTGTATCCCCTGGAAATTGAGAAGGCTTTCTTTGACTCAGTGTGGCTCTTCTGGTCTCTGGGTTCCTCAGAGACCAGGAAGCTGGAAAGTACAGAGTGAGTAATTTGGTCCAAGTTTACCTTCTTCTCTGAATGACTACAGAACAACTGGGGTGGTAGCAAATGATGAAATGGATAATAGATCATGGGTATTTGTAGTGGACTCTTTCCTTGTCAAAGTGAATTTTCATATTTTTCTTTTTCAAAGAATTATATTGTGTGAGAAAAATCTGTGTAGAATCTCAGAATCACACTTCATACAGTTATTTATTTCTATAGAATTTTAAAAGTTGGTTCAAGGCTAAAGTTTTTTATTTTCTCTTAGTTTTCTATCAGAGGGATTAGTTGTTTTCACTAGTTATGTCCAAGTTAGGGATCCCTAACTTTTTGGTGATAGCTATTGAAATTATTTGAATTGTGTCTAGGAAAAAAAATAAATAGTCAACTGATACCATTTCTTAGCAGTTCCATGACAGTTACCAAGAGAAAACTTATGTGATTTTACACTCCACTGATCAGACTATATTAGGTATATAGAGAGGCCATGGTTCCACTGGACTCAGCACTGTCATATCTGTGACTCTGATCCATTAATCCAAGGAATAGGCACAAAAAAGAACAAGATGGCAAAATTGTTGGACGATTGAATGAGGCACAAGAAGGGACCTCTTAAGGGAAGAGATGGAAAATGGCCAAAAGTAACTTTCTGTCAAAGATGATTTTAAGTCTTCCATAGGGAAAAGGGAATAGACATTCTCCATGTGGATGCAGTGCTAGCCAATATTGGAATAGACTATGTGAGCCAGAGAGCTTTCCATCACCAAAGAGCTTCAAGGGGCAATGAATCAGTCTCCACAAACAACACTGGAAAGGAATCCAGGGCTGGCTCTGTGGTAGGCTAAGTGGCCACCAGGTTACATTCAATCAAATTCCTCTTCAGAGGTAGGATTTTGCAAATCTGTGAGTAGCTGAAAAAAGTTAATTCGTCTCATGGGAAGTAGCCTTGACAAATACTGCCTTTGCTTTGAACTCTGGGGAACAGAGCTGCTAGTTCTCCAGGCAGTCTTCTCCAAAAGAAAAAGCCTGATTTCAGGAAAGCAGCATAGACAAACAAGGAGAGGAGAATCATTTTAGCCAAGATCTAGCTGAGCTGGACTGGCCAGAATAGAAAAAACAAACTTTTCAGTAAATCAGTGAAGCATCTTTTTTCCTTATGTATTAGAGTAATGGTGATTTCATTTCCTGGCCCATTATATATTTTCATGGTATTTCAAAAAGGCACAACTGGTTCTGCTTCTACATGAAGCTCCTGTTCCATTCGGGTATCAGGTAAATGAGAGCCTCCTGGTCCAATGCTTTCCATGGCATGAAGAGTCTTCCAGACATTTTGCATGCATTTTAAAATTTAATCAGGAGCTCTCAGAGTTGGTTTATTTTGTTTGCTTATAACAACAGGAAAACTAGGGCAAGACAGTTCTTGATTACAATAATCCAATGCATCCACATTAAAAAAGCTATATTTGAAGATTAAAAAATTGTATTTTTTACATTGATATAGTTACATTAACAAGTAATATGGAACAAGCATCTCAAGTCTTTCTCTATGCTGCAAGTTCCTGGGTAATACAAATGAAATAACATTTTAATTATTTGTTTTCATAGGCTTGGCTACTGTGGCAAATGTCTGAGACACTGGAGTCAGAGGGCCAAAGAGTTCAAGTGACATCCCATAATTCTGGGTAGCAGGCTAAGACTCTACCCCCATGTCTACTACTCTCCTGCCCCAACATTTCCAACTGCCATATTGCTTTTCAGGGCAACTCTGTCCATAGGCTGTGATGCAGAGTGATGACAAATGGAGGCATCCCTTGGCATAGCTGAACATGCTGCTAAAGTTAGGGTCATTTTCCTCATCATGAGATGGTTTCTGGAGGTGTTGGAACCAGTCAGTATCCAAGGTGTAAGTGTACCTTTGCAAGTGTTAGAAGTTCTGTTACTTCCATCCACCAGCGAGGAGTGCCATGCTGGCTTTTGGTATTCCATTGGTAGAGTGACAATAGAATTTATTGTCCAGATCATCATACGTTTGAAAATGTTAAAATAACAGATGGAAACACAGAGCCATCTCAGGTATATGGGAATGTATATTTACCATATCCACTGGCTTTGGAATATCCTTATGCTGTTGGGGTCATTTTTTTATTCAGAGCTTTGCTCAGATATAACCACAGAAGAGCTTCTTGCTAGCCCAACAGCCAATTTTGATTATCCAGATTTATTAAAAAAAAAAAGATTGCTCTTTTTCCATCTAGGTAATTTCCTTTAAGATATTCTGTTTCTATAGTAATTATTCACATTTCCTTTTGAGTTTAATAGATGCTGTTGATGTATTGATTTATCGAGGTTCCACATCTTTTTCTATTGCGAATGATCTTTCATATTTGCGGGAAATCTGTGTGTTGTTTTAAAAAAAATTGTATCTGCTTTCAGTGTGCAGGCAGTTTCTCAGATTCTCAATTTGATCCAGCTCCCATGGTTTGATTTTCTTAAAGCGTTGTCATTCTCCTCCCACTCTAACCCCATTATCAGATTCTGGGTTTCACTTTAGACATCATAGCATGGCAATGTAGTGAATATGAAAATAAAGTATGGGGAGAAATAATTGTGAGAACAGTAGCAGCGTGATGGATGCTGGCGAGCAGGTAGAAGGAGAGGAGAGGGGAGTGGGTACCAGGGCAGCAGACACCCTTGGCTGCCTCATAGCACCCATCCCCCCTTCATCCTTCTAACCCGGTGCCTACTTCAATTTAAATGAATTAAAAATGAAATGAAATGGAAGATTTAATCCCCCAGTTTACATTTCAACTACTCAATAGTCATATTGGCTATGGCTACCTCCTTTTTTGGTGTGGATATAGAACATTTCCTTTAGGGTCAAAAGTTCCACTGGATGGAACTGTTGTGATTGAACCCTGCTTGCTCAATAGCTCCCTTTTCCCTCACTGACCACGTTATTACCACTGTATATATCTGATTGTCCTGAGGTGGTTAGGAACCTATGTCAGCCCAATTATACTAAAGAAAAAGACTTCTGATTGAGGTAATGATTTTCCTCCCTCCCCATAGTAGGGGATAGGAAAGAATTTTGTCCCTGTTCCTGCTGGTGATCAACTTGTGACCAGGAGGAAAGCTAGCCTAAGGACAAAGCTGACACATGGAAGAGGGCGAGCAAGAGAGAGGCAGGAATGAAGTCAGATCACTGATTACACTAGGCCAGGAGCCAGCCGTACCTCTGGACTTCTCCTTCCTTCAGTGAGATGATAATACTTCTGTTGCTTAAGTCCATTTGAAACCAGGTCTCCCTTACTTGCAACTCAAAGCCCTTTAATCCATCTAGATCCTTGTCCTGTCTCTGTCACAAAATCATCACAGGGCCTTGAGTGACTCCTGCAATGTCTCTGGGCCTTGATGTCTACAGATACCCTTAATAAGATCATTAAAACCTTAACGACCTGCTCAAGATAAGCTTCAGCAACAGGAAGCTGTGACAGCAATATTACTCACCAGAAGTCCTTAATGGCCCTGGTAGAGTGGAGTTCTGGCTACAGAGGCATGACCAAGCCATGCTACTAGATGTGGACATTTGGGGCCCACTCACTTGTCCACATGGATGCTGAATACATCTTGCTTTAGGGAGTGTTCATTTAAATGCTGGTAATTCATCATCTCCTGATGAATTTCAGTGTAATGCTTTTTAATATACTCCCATCCAGTGTGTCCTACTTCCCTTCTCCTGTTACCACATCAAATATACACTCTCGTTCTTGACTTTCCTCTCCAACAAGTGGAGTAATCTGGCACTTCTAAAACTATGTTTCTACTTTCCCCCCTTACTCCCAATGTGTTCATCCTCTGGGGCACATAACCCAATTTTATGCCCATTGGTCATCAAAGCCAAGTGCCTGGAAATTATCTTTTAGTCCTCTGCCCTACTCATCCCGACACTCAACGGGTGGTTAATATCGTCCAGTTTACTTCCCAAATCTCTCTTGAGTCCCTTAAATGCCTCTAGCCCCTCTGCTGTTACTTCGGTTCTTCAGGGTTATTACATCACCCCTTGAAAGATCTCCCAACCAAACGTGCAGATCCCCTACACTATAACACGTCTTCTAAGACCTGCATCTGATTGTATAATTCTTTAGCTCAGACCCTTTAACAACTTCTGCTGCCTACATGATCCATTCTAAACTTTCAGCCTCCCCCCAGCCCATCTCAGCTCCCCTTCCCGCACTGACAGCCTTCTTTCCCACCATCCTGGCCACTTGTAGTGCTATAGGCATGTGTGGCCTTTCATCATCCTGCTTCTGTACATGCTATTCAGTCTGCCTGAAACCCCCTTCCCGTCCTGTCCAATAAGAGCCAGCTCTTCAAGGCTTCCTTCACCTTTCCCAGGCAAGCCGATCACACCCTCGCTGTGATCCCAGCTCATTTCATGTGTGACCTTGCCCATCGTCCCCCTATTAGGACAGCACTCCACAAAGCCAAAGCTCACGTTTTATAATCCTACACTGCCCCCCCCAATTTAAAACCACAACCAGTCCCCCATCCATTTTCCCTTGTCTAGTGGTACTTAGCACCTTCTCCCATCCTATGTAATTTTCTCCTGTTTCATATTTGGTGTCTATGGTTTGTCCTCTTCACAATGATAAGGATCTTTATTTATTTCATTCACTGATAGATCCTAGAGCCTAGAACAGTGCCTGCCTCATACTAAGTGCTCAATAAACATCTGTTGAATGAATGAACACACTTTTGTGTCTCTGGAATATGGCATAGTTACTGGAAAATACCGAGTTCCCAAATAAATATCTGATGCCATCCAGTTATTATAAATTCACAATAATAGCTAATACTTACTGAGCTCTTGCCATTTGTTAAGTGATTTATACACATCATCTCATTACATCCTCACAACAAACTCTACAAATAGGTTATTCTCTTCATTTATCAGAAATTTGAGGCTTTGAGATACCAAGTAACTTGTCTGAGGTAAATAACCAGTGGGGCCGAGATTCAAATACCAACTGTGACACCAGTGCCCACGGTCTCCAAAGGTGATAGCTCCACCTCGGATCTAAAAATCCCATGTTTCTTTTTCTTGTCTTTATATATTCTTCCAATCTAGTGTATTTTTCTTTTTACTTCAAATAGAAGGTGATAGGAACAGCTGACCTCTTGGCATAAGAAACAGCAACAGAGCATTGTGTTGGACTCGGGTGGTTAGATGCATTTCACCATTAAATATTGTGGATGAGAGTAAAAATGATATTTATGGATGGCATGCTTAGTGCTCTGGAATAAAGGAATAAAGTTCTTCGGCATGCAGAGTGCTAAGGTTTGGCACCTATCTCTAGCTTCCCCAAGAATGTGGTGCCCCCACTTCCTCAGATACCAGTTATGCGTCAACAGTGGGTGGTCTCTGACAACTCCAGCCCACTGCCCTCTCCCCCACCCCAAACTTACACATGGCATAACCAGGCACTTATGAGGGCTTCAGAGTCTACCCCAGAAACTCCTACAGGAGCAAATTTCACCTGCCAGCATTAGTAGGGGTTGTGGTATCACTATAATCATCCTCATGCAATAATTTGCGTTCTTCTTCAGTCTGTTGGGTCACTACTAAGCATGAGATTTCAGATCCAGAGTCACGAATGCAACCATATTTCTTGCAATTCTAGTCATGTTTTACCTCACAAGACGTCTTTAAAAATAAAATATGGCACAAATAAAACGGAGGACATGGGGAGATGGAAAGGAGAAGGGAGTTGAGGGAAATTGGGGGGGAGATGAACCATGAGAGACTATGGACTCTGAAAAACAATCTGAGGGTTTTGAAGGGATGGAGGGTGGGAGGGTCGGGGAGCCTGGTGGTGGGTGTTATGGAGGGCACGCACTGCATGGAGCACTGGGTGTGGTGCAAAAACAATGAATTCTGTTACGCTGAAAAGAAATTAAATTTAAAAAATTTGGAAAAAAAAAGTTAGCACTTAACCCCCCCCCCAAAAAATGTATTGAAAAATTCTGATGTCAGACATTGTGCCTGACCTTAAGGATAAAATGAACAAGACTTACAACTTTGTGCCTCAGTTTCTTCACTTATAAAAGGAAATAAGAATTATATTTAGCTGATAGGGGCACCTGGGTGGCTCAGTGGGTTAAGCCTCTGCCTTCAGCTCAGGTCATGATCTCAGGGTCCTGGGATTGAGCCCCACATTGGGCTCTCTGCTCAGTGGGGAGCCTGATTCCCCTCTCTCCCTGCCTGCCCCTGCCTACTTGTGATCTCTCTCTCTCTCTGTGTCAAATAAATAAATAAAAATCTTAAAATAAATAAATAAATAAAATATGGCCCATATACCTTTAATAGAATATAAAACGAATTAAATATGTTTTCTATTAACACATCATGAGGTTTCCTTTTTTTTATCTTAGTCAATGTTCTTCAACAATCCCATCTTTGTTGGAGGCTCAGTGGATCATCTTAAAGATGTACCATTATTTATTTAACCATCCTCTCTGTGTTGGACTTTGAAGCTTTTTCAAATTTTTCTATTATAAATAATGTTTCAATGACTATCTTTGCATATAAATTCTGCTGTGTTAATTCTTAAGATAGATTTCCAGGAAAAAGAAAAAATGCCTTGAGTCTAAGGGTAACTGTTTTTAAGATCTGTATTGCATA
Organism: Mellivora capensis; assembly: GCA_004024625.1. Classification (NCBI taxonomy): domain Eukaryota; kingdom Metazoa; phylum Chordata; class Mammalia; order Carnivora; family Mustelidae; genus Mellivora; species Mellivora capensis. The sequence continues at coordinate 46,055 of PISX010000719.1, read as the reverse complement.
TTGCCAAAATGTTTTCCATAAAGTTTACACTAATCTAAATTCCTTCCAACTGGTATGAGAATGATCATTGTAAGACCCTCTTGCTAGCACTGAACAGTATCATTAAAAAAAATCTAGATAATTTTATAGGGGAAAACTCATTAGAGCTTTATTTGCATGTTTGTCATGAAGGATGAATTTGAAGTTGTTGCCTGTTCATAAAAACTTTGTATTGTTTGTTTAGTATATTGTTTGTTCATGTCCTTTCCTCAATTTTACCAGATTTTGTATAAACACCTTATCTATTAAAGATATCTTTGTGTAAAGTGAAATATCAGCTCTGGCCATGTTTGCTGCCAGCATTTTTTTCTCAGTTTGCATTTAATGTTTAACTGTGTTTATGGATATTTTTGCCATAAAATCATTTTAATCTCATGTAGTTAAACATATCGATTTCCTACTTTTTTGTATGTTTTAAAGCATATAAATCCCTGCCCTTTTCCAAGATCAGAATTTGGATTTTTCAAGAATATTGAGTAGTCGTATGAGCTGGTGAGTTACAGTGAATCATTTTGGAGTACTTTCCAAATTACTGATCATCTAAAAGTCAAACTAATATTTTTCCATAATTGTACTTGGAATGTATTTATCTATTTTGAAGTCATTAAAAGCAGATTTCGTGCATCTCTCAGCCCTTCCTGGAACTGGTGAAGAACCCTCCTGCCTCCCTCCCACCACCACTTTCCCTTTCAGCTTTCAAGATGTTGGGTGGAGAGTAGCCTCTGAGGCTCTGGCTTCCATCCCACCAGAGCCTTTAAGCCCTTTTTTAAAAACACACGTCACAATGTCACAGACTCTTGAGATCTGGAGCTCTCTGCTGATTGGACTCTCTCATTCCCAGTGTTATCGGAACAAAAAAGGTCTAATTAGATGGCAGCGCTCACAGAGAATCCCCTGCTTATCAGCTGTTAAATTCTGCACAGGCTGTGTCAGAGCCGCAAAAACGGAGCTGACATTCCCTGCGGGATCCCTGAATGGCCTGCCAGTCCCTAGATGGGCCAGCCACGCTGCAGCTCAGTGAGAGTGGGCTTCTATGGGAAGTTCTCGGATCAGGCCAGTTCGTTCAGTGGGATTGTGAGTGTGCATGGGAGCATGATTATATAAACACACACACACACACACACACACACATACACACATCAGACAAATGGGAAGCGTGGGGGGATACATGGGGAAAAATGACATATTAAAAGGCAGATCTCAGGCTCAAAACAACGTGGTTACAGCATAGAAAGCCAGCTGCTCATTTGAAACATCGACCCCTCTCTGCCTCTTTGAAATAAGGATGAATGGGGCTCAACCTTCACAGGAGGGGGTGATGTTAGAGCCCAGGAGTCAGCACTTCTGTACATTGCCATCAGTGGCTTCAAGGTCATTGATGTGCTTGCCTACAGAACCTTGGACGGGAGAATGCCTGATGTTGGAGGAGCCCGGGCAGCGCAGAAGCATTCAGATCTCTGCCTATACCTTCCTCTCGTGCTCTCCTTGGTGAGCATTTAGTCTCTCAGTCCAGAAGGGTCCTCATCTATTAAAAGAAGGTAATAGCCACATCTATGAGGATGACTTTAAATCAGTAAAGTGTCTCCCATTTATTAAATATGAGTTGATCGGTCCTTCATAAATATGAGCTTCCCTAATTTCGTAGCCCTTTACGAAGGCTGGGTCTTCTGCTTTGTTTTTGGTCTTATCGTGCAAGTGTCTCTAGCAAATGGAGAAGTAACAAGAGCTTTGGAAATCTTGTCCAGTTGTGTCCCTCTAAGAGAGGGGAGCTAAACCCTGTGGTGGCATGTGGCCAACTTCACCTTCTGATCAAGGGCACAGCTGCTGTTAGTGGTCAGGGCTTGGGCTTTGTGCAATCTGGGTTTGGAGCCCACTCCCCAACAAACCGGTTTACAATCTCTTAAACAGATGGATAAAAGTCTTCCCTTGAGAGCCATAGAAAATGGTGTGTTCCCTTTGAGATTAATAGGAAAAATTTGTTGCTAGATTTATGGTGAATACTTTTGCACCAGGAAAGCCTTCTTCCCAAAAAGGGTCCTTAAGTTTACAAGGTGAGCATGGCAAAGGAGAAATCCAAGAGCCTTGAAGTCTTAACCTGGCACTTCTTCCTGAAACCCTGAGCTCCCAAGGGCCTTCTAGTGTCTGTAGGCTCAGAGCACACATGGCATGTGCCAAAGGAATGAAGTACGGAAAGAATCAAGGTAAGGAGGAAGGGACTAAAGAGGGATGAGTATCCGGAGGAGAAGAGGAAGGAAGCTAGGGAGGTTCTGCTTTCCCAAAGGAGAAGTATAATATCAAGAACATGACCTAACGCTATAGTAATGACTAAACAGACTATGTTCTGTAGTAAAGCCTCTTGAACATCCCTTAAAAATAATATTTACGGGGCGCCTGGGTGGCTCAGTCAGTTAAGCATCTCCCTTTGGCTCAGGTCATGATCCCAGGATCCTAGGATCAGGCCCCATGTTGGGCTCCCTACTCAGTGGAGAGTCTGCCTCTCCTTCTCTCTCTGCCTATCTCCCCCACTTGTACTCTCTCTCTCTCTCACTTGCTCTCTAAGTAAATAAATAAAATCTTTAAAAACAATGATAATAATATTTACAGGCAGCTGAGTGGTCCAGTTGGTTGAGCATCTGCCTTTACCTCAGGTCATGATCCTGGAGTCCCAGGATCTAGTCCAGTGCTGGCCTCCCTGCTCAGTGGGGAGCCTGCTTCTCCCTCTGTCCTCACCCTGCTCTTGTGTGCGCGCTCTCTCTCTCTCAAATAAATAAATAAAATATTTTTAAAAAAATAATATTTACCCCAGGGCCTGACTTTCTTGGTCTCAGAAGAAGAAGGAAAGAAACAAGGATGGCAGCTAGACTGAAGGACAGAGACGTCTCTTATAATAAGAGCTATTTGAACCCAATAAGTTCAAGACCAATTCATCCCCCCTCCCCAACCAAACTTATCATTCTTATTACATTTCCTTTCTCAGCAAATGATTACATCATCATTCTTCTCTAATGAAGTTCTTCAGTTGGTCTATATTCTTTTAAGTCTTCCCCGAGTCCTCACGCACTTGCGTTCCCCAGTGCTCCTCGACTACATAGAAAGGGCAGAAAAGCTTCTCTGAAGACAATGCTCCCACAGAGGCAGCCCCCACCAAGCACGGTCACTAGACCTTTCTAGAACTTCTCTATGGGAACTTTCTAGAACTTATTTCCAAAGGTAGGGCCAATCAGTCACCCCACTGAATGTTCTAGCAAAGTGATTGCTTTTGAAGGCCTGCTTCTCCCATCCTCCTTCAGCAGGGGAAGTCTTCAGCAGGACATTGGGGAGCGTGGCAAAGACTGGATTAGCTCTCCATCTCAGATTGGCCTTTAAATTACTGGCTTCACAGTCTCTGGCACAGGGCTTAACTTTCCTGAAATCTCCTGTGCTGATCTATAAAACAGTGAGAAGGGGGTGTTCATTGGCTTCCCTCAGGGAGCGGGCTCTGGATGTTATCTGAAGCCAGACCGGCAAGACCGATCTCCCAGAGCCTGGCCCACCCAGTCACCGGGGAATGGCCAGTTCCTGTCACCCATCCCTGGGAGCCGTGCAAATCTCTCCCTCCCAGAAATTGCCTGCTGCCCCACAGCCACACTTCCTGGCATCACAGTTTGAGGGGATGCTCCCCCTTCTATTTGCTTCGTCCCACCCAACCTCATGCCCCTGGGATGAGTCACAACCTCTCATGCTTCATGGAGAGCCCAGAGATTTTGGAGTGGACTTCAATGCCTGTGACCTAGAAAAGCAGCCTGCCAGTGGCCCCAGCCCTCCTTCCCACCTCTGTGACTCTTTCACCATGTGTATCTTCTCCCACTGATGCTGCTTTAACCCAAATCAAGACTTTTCCTTGGAGGATTTTTGTGACAATCTTGGCTTCCACCCCCATACTTTTTTTTTCAGTTATTGTCAAAATTGTGCAAGATAGAGTGGGCCACCCTGCTCTCTCCATTGTATTGTTTTTAACTATGGCATGATTTGAGGGTGGACCAATTTAAGAAAATTATTCCTTTTTCTACCCCAAAGCCTCTGAAACAGTAATGTAAACAAGGGGTTTTATTTATATACGAAAATAACAATGTCAAAAGAACAAAGGACACTATAGAAAAGCTGAGAACACTGCATTTAGAACAATTTGTATACAGGAAACATGATGCAAATATTATTTTTGCTCTAGCAAAAAAATTAACCCTACACCTACTTTTTGGTGGTAATAGATAATTAAATTTCTGGATAAGGTTGTTTCAACTAATTTTTACTTTTTCTCATTATGATTTCTAACACTCCATACTTGAGCCTGGGCCTGGGTGTCTGTTCTTAATTACTCTTTACATCCCAGATATTTCGAACCAGCAGGATCAAGAGTATTTGGCTGGATAACCCAAATTAGTATCTCGAAAAATACTAGGCTAAAATTGTGTTATAACATCTTAAGGAAAAACCAACAGGTTCCACCGTCACGTCTCATTGTGTTGGCTTTGCAATATTTAGAGCAGACCTGAGGTCAAACCCCAAATTTTTCATTCCCCAGCTGTGGACCCTAGGGAGGATGTTCATATCTCCGAGTTTTGGTTTCCTCAACAAAACGGAGTGTAACAATACCTACCTTGAAGAATTTTTTGAGAATTAAATAACATAATGTATACAAAGCATTTATCTTAGACCTTAGCACACAATAAGCATAAAATTACTAGTAGCTATTATTTCTAAGTCTGACCAGTGTAATGTTGTCCAGAACTTTCCATGAAGACCTTGCTCAATAAGATAATGGGTATAATTTACCCAATTCTGATGAGCACATTTCATGTGGTAATACTCATCGCCAGCTCCAATGAGTTTACTGTTTGTCTTTGAATATGGAATGCATATTCTACAGAAGAGAAGGAGGCTCTCTTTACCTTTACTTATATGTATGCGCCCAGGAAACTCTGGGCTCTGCTAACATGGATGGCTGATGGCCATCCTGATGGCTCCTTCCTATTAGAACATTCTGCCATCTTCCTCACTCACTCCTGGGTCACCTTCCACAGGGGAAGCCAGTTTTCTCATGCCTACCTGCACCTCTAATTTGCATCTAAAGCATTGAGAATGTCACCCTTTTGCAGTTTTACAGCAATGTTCCCTTCTAGGTGCTTCTACCACATGCCCTATCTCAGAGGTTGGGCTGGTTAACTAGATCAGGCTGAGCAGACCACAGTAGGCACCTGCATTAGGCAGATCCTGAAGGTGCATCACAGATGCTGGAAGGAAGTCCCTTCTAGAGAAAGAAGAGAGTATCTAATGGGGATGGCTAGAGCAGGTGGGTAGTGAACAGTCCCACCAGGTCTAATGGAGGTAAGGATGTCCTTACAAGTGGGGTGGCCTTGCAGGTGAGGGCGAACATAGGATCAAGAGTCCAGGAGGAGGTGATACTCAGAAAATGGGATGCCTTGGGATGTTCCCTGATGGGCGATGGGGACTTGGGCAGGTCTCTACTCTTAAGAAAAGCTCTGGCCAGGACTGCTGTACTTTCCACTCAAGAAGGACTAAGATCATTACCAGGACACTAGTCAGAGATGGCCCTAGCAGAAAGCATAAGGAAGATATTTACTGCTAAGACTGGGAAAGTAGGTGGTAACTGGGGCTCAGGATCAAGGCAAAAGGCCAGATATTGATACAGAAACTAAATGTGAGAAGTAGGCTACGTTTCCCAAAATCTGTTTTGCTGAGGTTAGTGTTTTGTCTTAAAGATATGAATGACGTCTAGCTCCTGGGTTGAAGATCCTGTCTAAGAAGAGGAAGATGGCAGACTGGGAGGAAAGCAGGACCTGAAAAGTAGAAATGGAAACTCTGGGCACCCAACCGGGCTGTATTGGTATATAACTAACTCAACTAACAAAGTAAAATCAATGTCAATATAATTATTAAAGAATGAATGCCTCTGTGTGTTCTGTCTCTCCAAATATATGAAGATATTGATTAGGTCAACTGTAGTCTACATTCCCTTTCTTCCCATCTGCTTCATGCAGGGCAATTAAGCCAAAGAGTCTGTTTTGGCTGGGAATTGTGTTCTGCCTACTCTACATCCCCCAAATTATTTTATCATGCTAAAGGTCAGTGGTAAGGTCAAAAGCAGAACACCTGTCCATGGCTGCAAGGGAACCATCTTGTTTGGCAACTGCTAGGAATGGCACCTTGAGAAACCTCCACCCCCAGGAGTTGATACAGCTCCCTGGTGTGCCCCAGCTACCCAGAAGGATAGCAAAGTTCCCTGGCATCAGACAACCCAACACAGAGCCTTTAAGATGTGCAGAAACCTTCACGCCTTCTACAAGGAATAGGCTCTTTCTGCTACGGGCATTTCTGCCTGGCATTGTTTCATGGCCTTTTTTTTTTTTTTTCTGGCCACATTATGAAATTTAACCCATTTTGCTTGTGGAATCTTTCACAGAGGATGAAAAGACCATGAATGCAACCACCAACTGTGATAATTAAATCCTTCCCTATGAAATTTTGTTGTCTCACACATTTTGCTGACCACAAGATCTTCTTGACAAATGGGTAGAGTGGGTGAGTGGCGGGTGGAACAATGCCTCCTACCATAGATGGCACATCTGTGTGCTCCTTTTTGGGGTGTTTTGATGGTCTCCTCTGAGATCGGGGAGGGAAGAAAACAGGATGAGGCCTTTTAGGGCTAACTGCTGGTACATCAGGGTGAATTCCATTTCAAAACATATACAGATGACAGAGCTGAGGGCTCGCTGGCCTCTGATTTTGCACTTTTCCAGAAAAACCGAATGTTGTACAGGAAAAAGAAGGAGGAGAAAAGGAGCAACAGCAGAAGAAACCAAGAAATAATGGGAAATGAGATAAGCCTCGCATTTATGACAAGTCAATTGAATAAGACATGCACAATTACTAAGTTGTGATCAGCAAAAAGGTCTTTGGAAAGTTCCAGCAAAACTGTTCTGTGAAAGCAAGCAACTAACACAACTCAGCTAAACATGCCCACGTGAACTATAATTGGGCAATAAACGGAGTCACACAACATTCTATTATGCTCAGTTTATAAGACACAGTCTCCACAAAAAGTAGCACAAATTACCATGATTTCTATTCTACCAGGCCCCTGGGTGGGTAAGTTATGAGTCGAGCTTAATATATAACAGTACTAAGCAGAGCACTGAAAAAGACTGAATTGTACTCAGCGCTCCCAGGTTTGGGAGAATTCCTTCCTTTAAAAGAAAATGAAGGGGTATGGCTGGTTCTTTTGCCTGGAGCTGGAAAATAGGACATTATTTGGAGATTTTACCAACCCTTTGGTCCCCAGTCCTCATGCATTTGACTTTTGCCGTCAGTCCCAGACCACAAGCTTTTAATTTTCCCTGAAGATTAAACCAATATTTACTAGTAAGCCTGCATTTATCCTAAAGACTCTTTACTGGAAACTATTGATTTCAAGTAAATGTTAGATCTTGTTTAAGAACAGTTGTCCCTCCTTGGCGAGGCAGGCAGGAGGAAAAGCACACTGCCTCTCTGATAGGAGAACAGAGAAGAAAACTTTCTTCCACTCTATGCAATGGAGCAGACTTTTCCAGTGTGTTCTTCGATCATTTGTTTTTGGGGATTTCTCATTCACTATCCAATCCAGTAATTCTGAAACTTTGGCAGAGGATCAACTCTGTTGAAGGTCTTCAGGAGGGTTAGACAAAGATGGAGGGAGTTCAACAAGAGATTAAAAAGAAACCTAACTCCAATATAGATTTGCTAATAAATAAGGGATTTCATAGACAGCATTCTCAGTACCAAAAAGTATATTGTCCCTGTGCTTGCCTTCCTATTGGTTATCACTGGAGAAAACTTTCTTTATGTGTTTACAGCCAGCATGCTTCAATTCCAATAACAGAAATAGTGCAGGATATTCCCATAAATTTATAATGAGTTTTTAGCTCTTATTCAGTCTGAAATTTTGATAATTAGTGGAGTCTTTCACTGATAGAATCCAAATAATTTCAAAAGGGGTCTAGACATGGTTCACTCAACATTTATGGGGAAAGACCACATGTCACACATCATCAATACAGATTGCTCTACAGCTGTCCAGATGAGCCCATGTGAACTCATTAAGGTCCTCCTAGCATTTCTCAGAAGAGATGGAGCATGTTAGCTAAAATCCAAGCAAGCGGGCATACAACTGGCTCACCTAAATTTTTCTCAGAACTGAGGGAGACAAGCTGTGGTCTTTTTTCAGTTGCCATGTTCAATGCCAAATTTATCTTTCCTCCAAGTTAGCTGCAAAACAATCCCTCAGAACAAGGAAGGAGGGGGAAGAGTCTGCTCTCTTCCCTCTGATGTCTTGGGACGTCTGGGTGGCTCAGTTGGTTAGGCTCCCTCTGATGTCTTGGTGGAGGTCTAAAACGAGCTGGCTTTAGAGATAAACCATGGGGCAGAAAGAAGCCCAGGTTGAAGTATTTTTGATCGGAAGGCAGCTTTACAAAGGAAATAGGGTCCACTCCATACTACAAAAGAAAGTCCTGACTTAGGGCAATGGGAGAGCCCTGCACATCCTTCTATATGCCTTACTACCTATTTTTCAGGGGAAGACACAACTGAACATGAAATTGCAGAGTTCACTGTCCACTGTGACATGGTCTTTCCCAGGCAGGTTTAATGCTTTTAGACTATGGGGTGGGATTAGCAAGAAGCAATTGTCATTTGACCATGGGACCCCATTCCTTGCAGGCATAAGGGGGAGAAGAGGCCTGGTAGGCCATGTAGCCAGGTCTGGGAGAGTCCACACTGAGCTCTAGACCTCACTCTGAACCAGTGTGGTGTATCCTCACCTTTGAAATAAGGGGTTGGATATGTGATATTCAGATCATGTCATTGTGTGTTGTTTTGTTTTGTGTATTTTAGGGGCTAGATCTTTTCTCAAAATAAGATGTAGGAGGATCCATGGGAAATAAAACGGATAAAAAAAAACGTAGGTCAGGATGAAATTGGGAGAAAAACCCAGAGTTCAATCTATTCTAATGGTTTCAGCGTTGCTTAGAAACCACCAGAAGTGATTTCACAGGAGCCTAAACGCAGGACCAAGTTGATCTTCAAAGACGATTTACACTCTGTACTTTGTTTTCCTAACTTTATTGCCCTCTGAATTGCCGTGCCATGAATTGCCTCTCTGGGTTTATATCCTCATGAGCAAAATGGAGTTGCATGGGCCAGTAGGAGTAAATGATAAAACTAAGTATGGAGATTGGAAGAATTCTTCCAATCCTGAGACTGCAGCTTAACGAGTGTGTGACCTGGAGAAAGTCACTTACTGTCTCTCAGTCTGAATTTATTCATTCTGGTATGAACTGGGCAAGGTAGCAATCATGGTTATCTCTCACTATCAACGCTCCCATTCCCACTCACTAAACCCAGCAACCAAATAAGTTCAGAGAGATATGTGTAATGTAATATTTCCTTGGAATTTTTGATCCATTCATTTTAATTTTTTATCTCAAAGAATTATCACTATTGTCTCAAATAATTTGTGAAATGGCTTACTAAATAAAAAGATGTGCAAGTGCTTCATAAGGCAAATTCTACCCAAACACTAATGATGTATGCCATTCATTGAAGGAAGATTATATTTAGTTGTAACCTCTACTACAGGGCAACCTCTAGGTTATTCTGTGGGTATCTCTGTTGGCACAGAGGTCAATTTCTGTTACAAATCCATGCAGGCTTATCAAATAGCCTGTCTCCCAAGTATCAGTAATTTTTTTTAAATTTTATTTATTTATTTGTCAGGGAGAGATAGAGAGAGTGCGAGAGAGCAAGCACAGGCAGAGAGAGGCAGAGGGAGAAGAAGGCTCCTTGCCGAACAAGGAGCCCGATGCAGGACTCAATCCCAGGACGCTGGGATCATGACCTGAGCCAAAGGCAGCCGCTTAACCAATTGAGCCACCCAGGCGTCCCAGTAATTTTTTTTTAATGACCTATCCCAATACCTATGACTCTTCACAGAAATTGACTTTAACTTCAGAAAACACTTCATGAAAGTCAATTGTCTGCAATCAAACATTAATTAATTACCAAGCAAAAACAGAAACCTTGTAGCTGACCCAGGAAATACAGAGAAGAATAAAACCTGGCTCTTCATAGTCAAGGAGCTTAAATTACAGTTGAGAAGTGATATCAATGTAGCATGAATCTATGAGGTACCATGATGAGAGGCCAGCACCAGCTGCTATGACTGGAATGTCTAGAGAACTATCTCACCACTTAAAAAACCTTACCCTTGACCTCAGGTGTGTCTACATGTAGCCGAGAATTAGCCATCGAGTTGGCTCACCATTCACAAGTGGCCTGTTATGGGGCAGGCTCAGCAACAAGCAGGCTTGTTGCTGGGTCTTGGTGCTTATAGCCTAGCAGGGAAGAATGATCTTCCCTGAGGCCTCAGGGCCACTGTAAAGAATTACCACATTTAGTGGCTTAAAACAACAGAAAGGTCTTCTCTCACTGTTTTGGAGACAGAAGTCCAAAATCAAGAGGTTCACAAGCCTGTAGTCTCCCTGAAAACTCCAGAGAAGAATCCTTCCCTGCTTCTTCCAGCTTCTGGTAGCTCCAGGGGATCCTTGGGTTGGGGAGGCATTAACTCCAATCTCTGCCTCTGTCTTCACACGACCTTCATCTCTATGACTGTGGCTCAAATCTTTCTCTGCCTTTCTCTTATAAGGACACCTGTCATTGGATTTAGGGGAACCCTAATTCCATGTTAAAAATCTAATTTTTAACATAAGCATACCTGCAAAGACTCTTGTTACAAATAAGCTCACCTTGACAGCATTAGGACACGGTCATAATTTTCTGGAGACAACCACCAACCCATAACCTTTGTCTTGAAAGAAATAACTACAGATGTGATAAGGGCTTGAGATAGGATGGATGTGGAAGCATCTCAGAAGGTGGCTGGCCTTGATGGTGATCAAAGGAGGCTCTCCTAAGGTCATGTCAGTTAAGGGCTGCAGGATGGCAGGAGGGGAAGTGTGGTGAAGAGCACTCCAGGTTTAGGGAGGAGATGGGCTCAGGCTAGAGGAGGGAGATAGGAAGGGAGAAAGGAAATGAGAAGAATCCAGAGTGAATGGAACAGAAAGAGCAGAGCAGTAGATACTGAGGTTTTCCTAAGAGTAATGTGAGTTCAAGGAAACATTTTAATAAGGGAAATGAAAATTATCATTTGTGCTTTTAAAGCATCCTTCCAGCTGCAGTGTGGGGAGAATGGTCTGGCAGGAGGCAAGAGAAGATTTGGGGAGATGCATTGCAGATGACTGTAGTATTCCAGGGAAGCCATCTCAGGGGCCAAGATTACTGTAGAATCAACGGAAACAGATTTTATGTAGCTTCTTTGATAGCTACAGAGGAAATAAAATGGTCAAGACTCTATCCTATGGAATTTGGGGGGTTAAGGGAAAGAAAAAGCTCAAGAATGGCAATCAAGTTTCTAATTTACAAGGTATTAACAGTTGCCCATGCAGGAAACATGAGGGGAGTGGTCATTTGTTTCTCTTTGGGGCCAGGGAGGAGAACATCTAGTTTTTTCTTTTACAATGAAGAAATGGCGGCACTCTGAGGTCATATGATTTAACCAGCGTAAACAGAACGGAGTAGCAGGGCCCAGACAAGAACTGAGAGCTTCTAACCCCCAACACATTTCTTTCCTTGTGCATAGACCTGCCTTCCCTCCCTTTTCTTACCCAAATCCACTCCCTTCTTTGCTTTTGTTTTGAGTTTCAAGGATTTCTCTACATACATAAAGCAGTGTTTATTCTGTATGATGTATTTGTTATATTCGGGATCTCAATCTTCCCTTAGAATGTCAAATTTTCTTTTCTTGCCACCTGTGCTCAGAAAGATTTCTATCTTAGCACAAGATTGAACATGGGGATCTATAGGAGCAATTTCATATTATTATAACCAAACGGAACTGAGCTGAGCATGCGCTACAGATATCTTTTCTTCCAGAATATTCTTCCACTCAGTTGTTTCTATGTCTCATGTCCTCTCTCATATCTGCTTGTCCAGCTCTACCTCTTTCTCATCCATCTCTTCAACTCATTTTAAGGATTGCTGTGTGGTCATTTATGAAACCTCACTTGATATTTTATGGATTCTTCTCATGAAATAAAAATATTAGAAGAGAGAGAATTGTCCTTACTTATAACAAGGGCAATAATAACATATACTTGATCCTTAAAACATGTGGGGCTTTGGGTCCATTAAGCCTCATGTTTGGCTTTGATTCTTACCCAATGGAAACTGATCTATTTCTAATTATTCTCTCCTGATAGCGCCCATCATTATCTCATCCTGAGGTGACAAAATTTCTGAAAAGTATTGTCACTCTACATTCTTTTTTCAGGAGTCTGCAGTAGTCTTCACACTCCAAGGAGTTTTAGAACAAAATGTGTCTCTATCCTCCAAGATTGAATCATAAATAATAGTCTACTTGCAAACCCTAATGGATTAGGAAACAAGGAAAATTGAGGAAGTATTACTTTACCTTTGGAAAAAGGTTTTATTACTTAGATAATGATTGTCAGCATGCTTTAAAATCATCCACCTTGTTATTTGGTTGCATTTGGTGTGATGCTTTATTTTAAGAGGGCTCCACTAAGAATAAGGTAGTAATTCTGCCCAGAACACCAAGACTTATAATTTTGTAAATTCCAGAAACCCTGGTATATAAAAATAGATGCCTTGTATTTGCATTCATATCTTGATGGCCTTTATAACATTAGTAATTCAGTTTCTTGGTTGCCATTATATAATGCAGACAGGGGTAAGATGACCTAGGACAGTTTTTAAAACAAATTGTTTGGATTGCCAGATCATTACCCAAAACACAGGAAGATTTGAAAATTATGTAGGACCTTGCAAAGCTGTGGCGTATGATCTCTGCCTTTGCTTGCCTATACAGTCAGAGAGCGTTACTGATACATAAACCAGACGTAGGACTGATGTAGGCTGTAAATTTCTCCAGCTCCAGTCAGCCGGAGCAGTGGGAGAGAACATCAGGATGAAGGAAAGCAAATTACTGTTCAACTCGCATGTTTTGAAATAAGCCCACTTATGCCAACATTATTTCCTCCTACGTAAAACAAAACAAACAAACAAAAAGTCTTGAGAGAATGAAGTAGAATCTTCTGTTTTGGTTTCTTAGAGAAATAGCAGAATTCCTGCAAGCTACATATGGCAAAGGATAAATGTGATCTTTAGAGACATTATACAGAGTAGTATCAAAGATTATAACCAGAAGTATTTTATTTTTTTTACCTAATGCCAATTATAGCTGTGTCCTCATGGATTGCCTAATCACTGAACTAGAGTTAAAAGTTACTACAGCTAGCTACCTCAAATAGGACCACCTCTCCTCAATGGCACCAGTTGTCTCCTGACCCTGCAGTTTCTTTGATTCTTTCAATTTTTATGATACTTTGTCAAATTTCCTTTTGTACTATTATTTGGATTCATTGATTTATGTAGTGTCCACTGTGCCCAAGGTGTCCTAGTTGCTGCAAGAGAAACTGAAATCATTAAGACACCACGCTGGTCCTTGAGAAATTTACAATCCAAAAGAGAAACTGCCATGAGAACGCAAGTGTACTAAGGGCAGGCAGAAAGCTGAAAAATACAAATGTCGTGTGGTTCACAGAAAGAAGATGGCTCCTGTGTTGCAGACAGCTGGGGAATCTTTATGGGGAAATTAAGACTTGAAGTGGATTAAAAGGGGTGTGTACGTGGACATTGTGGGGAAAGAAATGGGAATTCCATGCTCAGGAAACATCCTGAGGCAAGGGCATGGCTGTGTGGAGATCTGGGGCATGAGCATGAGTGCCACAGAGGTAGTGGTCAGACTTGGGTGCAGTAGAGGAAAAAGGCAGGAGACTCATGGCCTCTGAAAATGTTGCCCTGGGCTCATACATTGTGAGTGTGTTCTGGAGCAGAGCAGGGCTGTTGATGAGCAGCAGTGTCAACCAAGGGAGAAGCACTAAGGAGGAACTAGAGCGTTGTCTAGACAGAACCATGGGGGATAAAGCTAGCAAAGGGGACTCGTGAGCCTAAAGGAAAGGTAGCCAAGCAATTTTCATTGATGGCCTCAGAGCCAAGAAGAGGGAAGTTACTTTGGATGGGGCTCTGAGATTCTGAGCCTCTATAGCTACGTGGGTCTTGTTTCCATCAGCAAAAGAAGGGAAATCTGAGGTGGAGACATGTTTGGATGTTAGCAGTGATGTGCACTGTTCTAAGCATGAATTTTGAAGTGCTGGTGATATGCTCAGGCGGGAATGTTCAAGAAGCAGTTGGAAATACGGGGAAGAAGAGCTGGATAGACATCAGGATGAAGAGAGACATTTGGGCTAAGTGTTTAGGCATTGGGGTTAATGTATTTTGGCTGCAGCCAAGAGAATATGGAATGAAAGAAGACCAGTAAAAGAACCATGGGGAATACCTACATTAGTTATGAGTCAAAGAAAGGGAGCTGGCAAAAGAGGTCAAAGGGGAGAGCAGAAGAGCCAGGAGAAGCAGAGGCTGACACATCCCAGGGACCAAGGGCCATAGGAGGAGTAAGTATTCAGAGAGTGACATGCTGCAGACAAAGGAGGATTCTCTCCTGCTGCTCCCTCCCCGCACCCCCCACCCTGCCCCCCAGTCTTAAGCTCCTTCTTATTCCCATGGTGTGGAGAGGACTGCAGAAACCCTCTGCTTCTCTGACTCCAGGCTGTACATCTTCAGCCCACCCTGACTACCACTTCCTAATTAATTTTCTAAAACCATGTTTTCATCTTGTCATCCCATGGCTGAAAACACAGCAGTAGCTTCCTCTTGCCTATGGAAATTCCATAAGTTGAGCCTAGTATTCAGCTTCAATTACTCAGGCCCCATTAATTAACACCATCTTATCTGCCTGGCTTTCTCTTTTATTCCTCTCCAATACATTTTGTTAGAGCCAAGCCAGGACTCATGCTGTCACCACACAAGACTACCATGCCTCCATTTTTTTTCCGACTTCTCTGCTTTCAATTCCCATTTCTCTTCTTTGTGCCAAGATAGTAGGCCAACATGGAAATTGAAATAAAACCTCTCTGTTTCACTCTCTTCTGTTATAGTTTAGAACTTATTTTAGCCTTAGACTGGGAATAGTTTGACTTTTCTGTCTCCCATGAAGATCTGGTCTAACACGTTGATAATCACCTAAGATGTGATCGCAGGTACTGTCATCGCAAAACACCAACCTCACCATCAGCCATGCCACTTGTCTAGATTCATTCTTTTAGGTTACGAAGGCTTGTCTGCTATGCCATCCAGTATGGTAGTTATTACCTATCACAGAAAGTTTTCCTCCAATGCTCTATGGGACAGTGCTGTTTTTCTGTGTTCCAAAGTTTCCTATAGAATGCAAGAGCTCTTGTAAGAAGTTAAGCTTCATTAACTACCCCTTGAAGGGAATCAGGAAGAACCTGTGAAAAAGAGATGCAAAATAAGAGTGAAAAGTGGAGAGGTAGAGAGTGGAGAGGGGCAAGTAGAAAGAAGTGGCAGAAGGGCCCTGAAGACCAACATTACATCTTTGCAATTACACCTTCCGCTGCCCTGGAGCCCTTTTGCTGCAAGAGAAGGTAGCTATTTTGCAAACTTGAAGTGTTCATTTTTGTCTTTCACCTTCCACCACCACCACCACCATCATTGCTCTTGGGGAGCAGTGTATATCCTGACTTTCTTAGAAAGAATGACTTTCATATCTCCATTGGGATCTGTATAAGCCCACAGGTCCATCCATAGGGGAAATTGAGGACTAAGATGGGATAGAAGGGAGCAATGGTTCCTGGACACATAGATAGCAAGCTGTGACCAGCACTTGGCTCCCACACATGGTTCAGGTAGATAGCAGTGAAGCCTCTGTGAGGGACATTTGTCAAAAGACACAGCTCCCATTACAGGTTCCCTAATGTCTGGAACTCAATGTGGTTAATGTCTTATTAGCACCAGAAATTAACTGGCCAGTAAGCCTTGACTTTGTCCTCTGCAGGGATCAGGCTTAGGTGTGTTGAGATAAGGAAAAGCTATGACGGAGATTTAAACACACACTCTCTGAATGGTCCCATTTCATTCATCCTCCGCTCTATTTCATTCATTCTACGACATTCTGCATGGAAGTCATGGGGGGATAAAACAGCATTGAAAATAGTTTTGTAAGTATTTGGTCCCCTGCTCAGTCCTGACATGTAAGACAGGGGAACAAATGGCTCTGAATCATGCCAGTGGGCCCAGATCTCAGTTCAAAATGTGCAAAAAGATCTGAAAAGCCTGGAAAGGCAAAAAATAAACAAAGGAACAAAAAAACGGTAGTTTCTGGAAGGGCACCTGCCCAGAGCTTTTCCCCACAGCGTACGCGGTCTAGTTTAAGAGGACCAACTCAAGCAGGTTCCTAGACCAGTGGTTCTCAAAGTGCGGGTCCCACACCAGCAGCAGCAGCATCACCTGGGTACTTAGAAGTGCAAATTCTCAGCGCGCGCTGCTCCCCCCTCCAACCCGCCAGGCTTTCTGAAGGAGCAACTCGGGAGGGAGGTCAACCATCTACATTGTGAGCAGCCCTTCAGGTCATCCTGATGTGCACTCAGCTTTGGGACCTCTGACTAGACAGTGAAATTTGGCCTCCTGCCTTTTCCTCTCTCTCCCCCTTTCTACCTTCAGCCACCACCTTCCAAGTCCCAGAGACTGAAGCGGCCACAGCACAAATGGAAGTAGCAATGGCAAAATGGAAAAGGTTCTTAGATTTGTCAGAGAATCCAGAAATATACTGACTGAAAAAGGAGAAACCAACTGAAAAAGCATCCCTCCCCAGCAGTCAGTGGGTTCTGGTTCACACTACAGGGCAATGGGGACAAGCATGGGCTCTGAGGGCAGGACCTTGGACTTAAACTCAGCTCTGCCTCCTACTAGTTGTGCGACACCAAGCAAGGCGTTTAACTTCTCTCTGTGTATTTCCTCATCTGTGACACAAGGAAAAAAATACATCACCTCATGGGGTCACCATGAGGATTAAACGTCTAAATAGATGTAAAGATTTTGAAATGTGCTTGACACAAAAGCACACTGAATTGTTAATACTAAGCTCTAAAGAACACCACCATTGATAATCAGGCGGCGTCCTTAACTTTGACTTTATCCACTAAACAAAACTTTGTTTAGAAATGTAAGATTGTGAAATGGCTGAGTTAAATTGGGAAGGAAGGAAGGAAAGAAGAAAGAAAGAAAGAAAGAAAGAAAGAAAGAAAGAAAGAAAGAAAGAAAGAAAGAAAGAAAGAAAGAATGAATGAATCTGGGTGTCTCAGTTGGTTAAGCCTCTGCCTTCAGCTTGGGTCATGATCCCAGAGTCCTGGGATCAAGCCCCAAGTCAGGCTCCCTGCTTGGCAGGAAGTCTGCTTCTCCCTCTCTCTCTGCTGCCCCCCCTACTTGTGCTTGAACTCTGTCAAGTAAGTAAAATCTTAAAAGAATTTTTAAAAATAAAAATAAAGAACCTGAGTTTTTCTGGGTATGTAAGACCCTTCTTAGAAACGAAGGCCCCTCCCTCTGTCCTGTCTCCCAGGATTCTCTCCAGAGAGCAGAGTCACACCCTCCCCAGAAGGCACACAAGGGGAAACAGAAATCTCAGGGGTGGGGAGATCCAAGTGGGCCCTGCCTGCAAAGGCCCCCACAGGGCTGACTGGTTTCCAAAAGTTTGACTCAAGAAACCCAGCAGGGACGGGCTGAAGGCAGAAACAGGAGGAGGCCTTCATGCTCCAGGCAAGCTTCAGAAGGGAGCCACTGCCCCTTTGTCTGGACAATGCAGGCTACAGAGGCTGTAATCTGAGTGGGGTGGGGGCAGGAGCTGGGCCACAGAATCAAAGGGCTCAGGCCCAGCAAGGCCGGTTCCCTTCAGCGTCAGCTTACTGTGTGGCTCCCTGGGGTCCCACCAGAGGAATCAGATGGAAGGAAAAGAGCAAACGGAGACAGATTTTTGGAGACTTTGATTTCTAATCAATGGTTCCAAAGACTACTTGACTGCTACTCTGATATGTTCCTGACAGCCGAAACTTTCTTAAAAATGCAACGCCCTAATCTCTCTGGAGCTTTCTTCTTGGGCCTCCTCCTCTTCTCAATAGCATCACCCCTTCGGCCAGGCACATGGGCTTTGGAATGCAATCCCATTTTAGACCAACTTACCAGCAAACGCTGTTGGTTTCATCTCTCTATAGATATTCATTGGAGAAATATCTCATTTTGTTCTTTCTTGGATCCCCTACCTCTCGGGATAGAGTCTCTTTCAAACCTTTTTGGAAGACATCCTAGTTACATGAGAACAAATCATTGAACCTGGAAGACAGAGCTTGTGAAAAGGCTACAAACGTTAATTCTGCCTTCACAGAAGTTGGGAGCAAACCTTGTGCGTACCCTCTGGCTGGCAAACGCGCCCTGAATATTTCAGTTGGGATTTTTCTCTATTAGGTTTTCTTCATGTGGATACCAAACTACACTTTTTCAGCTAAACCACTTCAATACATAGAAAGGAAGTGAGCTCCCCTTTTTCCAATCCCCTACTAAATATACATTTTTATAGCCTGTCTAATTTCATTCATTGTGTTATGGTTCTGGCAGAGATATTAGTGTCTGGAAAAATAAATTTTTAAAAACCAGTCTGAGAACAAGGGAATGCAACGTCAAAACCACCCATAAAATATGTCACTGTATCGCACAGTTTAAACTGTTTGCTCAGAATTTTATATGTTGAACAACTTAATTTCCCCCTCATTTCTATACATTGATGGGTGGCAATCGGCTAAACTCAATACCTCGGTTCTGAAAATTAATGTCATGAGGCCTCTCGGCCTATTAGAAGTCTCTAGAGCACCACTGAGATGGTTTAGCTGTTCCCACAGACATGGGAACACTTCAGAAGTGTGTGGTCATACTATCCCTACTATCCCCACAAGGAAACTATCCTCTCATCATTAAGTCTTTTTTCTTTTCTTTCTTTTTTTTTTTTTTTGAAGATTTTACTTATTTATTTGAGAGACAGAGAACACAAACAAGGGCAGAGGCAGAGGGAGAAGTGGGCTCCCCACTGAGCAGGGAGCCCCACGTGGGGCTTGATCGCAGGACCCCCAGATCATGACTTGAGCCAAAGGCAGATCCTTAACTGACTGAGCCACTCAGGCTCCCCTCATTATTATCTTATATGTGCCTCTTTCTCAGGCCATTTACAAGGCAGATGAGTTTTACTGCCTCAGTTTCTCCACAACGCACCGATTTCTGATCTTACTCAGTAGATCCTTATCTTCTCTCTCTGGAATTGCTCTCCCCACAGCTAGTTTTGAGCCTCTCTTGACTATTCATTCCATCAACCACACACCAACCTTGATCCTGTGAAAGGAAATCTGACCATGTCCTTCCCCTTCTCAGAAGCACACCTTAGCCTTCAAGACAAAGTCCAAGCCTGTAAGCCTACGGAATGAGGGGCTTCTCCTGGATGTCCTTTACCTTTCCTGTCTCATCTTTCACCACTTCCTGCCTTATAGTCTAAAAATCAGCCAAACTCCCACCAGCCTGTAACTGGGCCATTCTCTCCTCTGAGTTTTTCTGCATGTTCTACTTCCTACCTAGAAGAATCCTCTCCGCACCCGCCTTCTCCTCAGTTGACTAACTCTTTCCTGGTCTCTTATTTTATTTTATTTAAATTCAATTAATTAATACAGTGTATTACTAGTTCCAGAGGTAGAATTCGGTGATTCCTCAGTGTGCCCTCCTTGGGGGGATAGAGTAACTGGGTGATGGGCATTAAGCGGTTGACTGACTCTGGTGCTGTGACTCCAGTAGGACATCCTTCGATTCAAGCAGAGGTGCGAGCCCCAGCCACAGACAGCACCCTGCCTCACGCACCCTACCACTCTTCCCACTAGACTGTGTGTCTTCCAGCTTACCTCCTGTTCTCTCCAGCTGGACCATGAGCTCTGTGGAAGCTGGGGCATATTTCTCTTATTTGGTGTTGTGTCCCTACCCCAACTCCCCCCAAGGGCCTTTTAGAACTGGTTACACATCAGAACAAGTGCGTGGTATGATGGCATTGTTTGAGATATTTCCATCTAGTGTCCCCACGTTGTTGCCTTTGCCTTGTGGCTCCAGAACAGTCTGATTGCACCAGGCCTCCAGGGTGCTCAAGCAGAGGGAGCGCCAAACTAGAGTGAACTTGTATCTCCATTTGTCCCACCCCCCAACAGCAGCTAGTATTCAGTAGAACCCTTCCTATGGCCCCCTTGTGTTTTCAAATGGACCCCAGCTAGGAGGATACATTATGAGGTGGTGGGAGGCAGAGTTCAGATGTATTCCTCAAACTTTCAAACAAGTTTCAACCTTCCCACAAAACAGTGATGGGGGAAATGGGTTAAATAATATTTTTTGAATTAATTCATTTTCTAGGGCACCACAGTAACCTTTCGAGGGGTGGTTTATACTTGTCTTTGGGTCTTTAGGTAACATGTGCCATATCTCAATTATAATGATAAATGTGTATTTCAAACTCTTTCAAATGCCTTGGATCTTTCTAAGAACATAGAATAAAACAGAAAAAGGGGGGGGGGCACCTGGGTGGCTCAGAGGATTAAAGGCTCTGCCTTCAGCTCAGGTCATGATCTCAGGGTCCTGGGATCCAGCCCCGCATCAGGCTCTCTGCTCAGCGGGGAGCCTGCTTCCCCCTCTCTCTCTGCCTGCCTCTCTGCCTGCTTGTGATCTCTGTCTGTGTCAAATAAAATAAATAAATTAAATAAATAAATAAATAAATAAATAAATAAATAGATAATGGAAAAAGGGGTATAGCGTCAGAGGATACTGACCAAACCCTCAGACCTGTTTTAACACACCTGTCCTCTCATTTCCCTTTGATGCAGAGCCTGTGAGACATTTGGTTTTATGTTTTGTGTATGTGAGTTTTGTTGTTAGTATCAATGTAGAGGATTTCCCCTTTGTTTTAGCTTCCCTGACGCCACTACCTGTGTCCTAGAAAAGCCACCCCACCCCCATAGGCTGCAATTGAGGAAAAATCTTTAAAAAAATTATCAAGATTGGCTGCCCACTGTGATCAAATTCATTAGATAGTAGCTAAACTCTACATTTCACTTGGCACACAATGTTTTACTCTTTCTCTCTCTCTCTCTCTCTCTTTCTCCAGTATTCACATGGAAATAATGCCATAGTTGTCTAGGGGTAAATTTGAGGTGCTCTCTGAGGACCTGGCATATTTCGGTAAGCACAGGCCAAGGGATGGGAAAGCAGAGGACAGTAACTCCTTTAAAAAAAAAAATCTTTTTTTTTTAAAGCAATAGGACTATTAGTGATTATCCAAAGGAATGCTCTTAAGGAAAACTTGGAAATACTGAAAAAGTGTAAAGACTATACTTTTTAAAAAATAAATACACACATAATACTATACTCTGTGTACTCTAAAATTAGGGTCATAGTGAGGAAACACCTTTGTATTTTAAATATCACATTATAGAGAGTAATTTCTGATAGTATTGAATATTATTTTAGCACAGTGTTTAGTGATTAAGGGGTTGGATCAGAATTCATTGGATATTCATGCAAAACCCCCAGTTCTGAGTCTTGCACCTGAATCAGAAACTCAGAAAGAGGGTGGGACCGCCAAAGAGGTGAGTATTTTCAAAGACCATCTTAGGTAATTTTGATGTATTACCCATTTTCTCAGTTTAAGAACTGTTAGAGCCATGACTAACACTGGAGTAGTAGTCCACAAATTATCAGTATGGAGAATTTAACCAATTGCCTATTGCCAGACAGTTGGATTGTTGGCTTTACTAGGTCCCAAGGTTTAAGCACTTGTAAAGATACAGATATACCATATCCCAGAAGGTGGTAATAGTTAAACATGATCTGGGAATGCTCACCTCATTAACTCCTTTAGACTTTTAAAATATGAATATCTTTGTCAATCCAATAGATAAATAATGGTTTTTTTCTATACTTTTCAATTTATCTTGCCATGTCCTCATGAAGGTTGTATGACTTCCATGTGCTTACTGACCACTGATAGTGTGTAGCCTCCCATTCTATTGAATTTGTCCCCGTTCTTATCAATTTATAAGACCTCTTCATTTGTTAAAGATATTAACAGTCCTTTTTCTCATATTTATGTGACATGTATTGTTCTTTTTTTACCTTTATTTTTGTCAGCTTGTTTTGATGTGAACAAATATAGGTTCTGTGCAATCGAAATGACATGACTTTCTTACTAGTTCTTCCTTATAAACACCTTCTCTTCCAAGAGTCAGTTAAATACTCCTTTTATTTATTTTTTCTCGTTTCTTCTATAGAATAATTCTGTAATCCATCTGGGATCTATTTTCATGTATTGCTTGAAGATAATTTGCTTCTTTCTTTCCAAAAGGTTTATCAACTTTTTGCAGAAGCTCTTTAATAAATAATTCATTTTACCCCCTCTAATTTAAAATGCCACAATGACCATAACAGGCTGTTTGGCTACGGAAGAGTCTTTTTTATCGTTTTCCTCCTCTGTTCATCATAACTTCATGCTACACATTAGTACTAAAAAAATGTACCTCTTCCCTCATTAGCTTTGTTACTCAAAATTTTGAGTAATTCAAAATTAGAGTTGTTACTCAGCTCTAATCACTTTTTCAAGTTTCAGATATATTTTGACTCCAATTTCAGTTGGAATTGCATCCAGTTTATAAGAAATTGAAAGAGAAATTATATTTTTCTATAGCCGGTATTCCTATGAAGGAAAATATTGTATGTTTTCGTTTATTCAAATCATGTTTTATGCTTCTAAGTAGAGTTTTTAGTTTTCCTCTCATAGGTACTAAATCACTTTCTTAATTTTGTTGACCTGATATCTTTTTTTTTTTAAGATTTTATTTATTTATTTGTCGGAGAGATAGAGAGAGTACAGGCAGACAGAGGCAGAGGGAGAAGTAGGCTCCCTGTGGAACAAGAAGCCTGATGTGGGACTCGATCCCAGGACCCTGGGATTATGACCTGAGCTGAAGGTAGCCGCTTAACCGACTGAGCCACCCAGGTGCCCTTACCTGATATCTTTGACTTTATTTTATTCAATAAAATTTTGAAATGGGGAATAGAAAAGAATTTGGTTTTGTATGTTTATTTGCAGCTCACCACCTTTCTAAATCATCACTCATACTTTTCAGTTAACTTACTTATGTTTTATAGGTTTCAAACTACATTCCCTATAAATAACATCAATATATTTACTCCTTCCCAAACTTTGTACTTCTTAAGACTTGTTTTTGCTTTGTTTTGTTTTGTTTTTGAATGACTATCCCTTTTCTAAAAGTCATGAGCAATAATGGTGATCCTGGCACTGCACTGATTTTGCACCTTTATTTTGAGCTGTTTTTAGACTTACAGAAAAGTAGAAAAACAGGTAAAGAATTTCCATATATCCCTCTCCCAGCCTCTGTCAATGTTCGCATATTCTGTAACCACAGTACCAGGAAGCTAACATTGGCACAACATGAACTGAAGACCCTATTCAAATTTCACCAGGTGTGTTTTTTGTTGTTGTTGTTCTTTTGGTTTTTTTTTTTAATTGATACCTTTGTTGTTGCTATTTCTTGCTGTTATTCAGGATCCTACATCGCATGAGTTTTGGGCAGTCCTCAAGCGTTTCTCAGTCTTTCTTTGTCTTTCTTGACAGTGACATCGCTGGAGTGTGTGGATCAGTTATTTTGCTGAGCGTGTTCACATGACCGGGATTATGCACGTTGGGTAGACGTACCAGAGCCATGACGCAGTGACCTTCTCCGTGCGTCATACCGCGTCGCATCGCATTGCAGAGCTCGTGGGGATTAAGGTGGTTTCTGCCAGGTTTTCTCCACTGTTTCTCTGGCTTGCAGACAACTCAGGGGAGGCACAGGAGCCTGCACACCCTATCTTCCTCAAACTTCCACCCATTGGTTTTAGTCCCCATTGGTAAATCTGGGCTAGGAATATTTTTATTTTTATTAGAAATACATTTTGAAATATTCCAAATGCCTTTTCGAGATTGATCTGAATAATCATACGCTGTGTCAAGTTTAAAATATGTTCTATTGAAATTTGTATTAGACGGCATTACATGTCCTATTAATCAGATTAATCCTATTAATCTGAGGTTTTGACTTGACTGATCGTTTTCTTCACTTTAGCTTATTCTTTGAATAAACTCTGCTGGCTATTTTTCCTTTCATACGCAGTTGGATCTAATTTGCTAGCATTCGATTTAGCACTCTAACTGGAATTATTAGATTGATCTATGGAGTTCTGGTTTTGTGTTTGCTTTCTTTCTTTGTCTCTCTTTCTTCCTCCCTCCCTCTCTCCTTCCTTTCTTCCTTCCTTCTTTCCTTTAATACTAAATGCTTCATTGTCAATGAGCCCAAAGCTAGAAAACTGGGAAAGACTAATACTACGGAGGTGTGTGAGGATTTTCCAAGGGCTGCCCAGCTATGAATACTTTTCAGTGGAATCAACTGCCACATTCTTTACTTCTCTATGCTGTGTCTTGAATGGCCTTGGGGTGAAGGCTGGACTTCAGCCTAACTCCATGTCTGTTCCTGTTCCACCAAGGCCTTCTCTCACTTTGCATAAGAAAGGCAGAGTCCTGGCCAATTTGGAATTTTACCAGTAGCATTGCCTTAAGGAATAGAAATCTCTATAAAGAGATTCAAATCTCCGATCTCTAAGGAAGAGTCAAAATTTTGCTGTAGGTGTTGAGAAAAATTAATAATGCTGGTGACTGAGTAACGAAGTCCTGTATGGCTTCCAAATCTCTTTTTTCAACAAAATTGAAGGAGAACATAATGTAATACTTGCTATCAGATCATTAAAAATATGACTTGGGAGGAGTTCAAAGAATTAAGTGACACAACAAACTCTTTTCTTTCCCAATCACTATTTATATGAACCCAGTCCCTCAGAGATTACCACCATCATAAAAGAAAATCAGGAATAGAAATGAGAGCGAACCCTTGTCATATTCCAGGGGTAAGTATTACTCATCCACACATACGTGAACCCCTAATGCCATCCATCTGCTTGAGACAGGCAGTCTGCGTAAGATTTTGCTTTTTACATTTCGTAACTATCAAGATGTGTAATCTTTATCTCTGTGATCATTTGTCTACAACTATAATTATGGATTTTTTTGCAGTTAAAATAACAGTTTTTCAATAGAAAATAAGGGGCATTTTTTGCAATGATATATGCTAGGTGGAGAATAAATGCTTTCAAACATTAAAAAGTAATATAATAAAATATGTGAGGGAAGTGAAACACAAATACACAATTAGAGAGCAAGGGGAATGATGTGGAATTTCAAAATTATTTTATTTTATTTTTATTTTAGAGGGAGGGAGAGACGGAGGGAGAGAAAGAGAGAGAGAGCCCTCTTTATGCAGGGGGAGGGGCAAAGGGCAGAGGCAGAAGTAGACTCCTCACTGAGCATGGAGCTGGATGTAGGTGTCTGTCTCTGGACCCTGCGATCCTGATCTGAGCCAAGACTGAGTCAGATGCTCAACAAACTGAGCCACCCAGGTGCCCCAGTGTAATTTGAAATCTTAAAATGAGAGCTAATTTGAAATCTTAAAATGAGAGCTGTTTTCCTTTATTTTAAGAGATTGCTAATGGTTATCAGATTGCGATGATATTTTATTGGATAACTTTATTAGCAATTTTCTTTTAAAATTACAATATTAACGATACTCCAGAAATTACACTCGTTAGTTGACTTAAAACTTGATGAAAATCATCTAACTTGAAATTAGGTTCAACTTTGAAATGTATTATAGCATTACATATACATGTATGTGTGTGTGTGTGTGTGTGTGTGTGTGTGTATTCTTTTGAGTACACAACCAAATTTTGATAACCATTGAAAACCATCTCTACTGAGAAGTTTCAAATTTATTCAGATGTTCGCTAAAAATACCGATCAAAGAGGTTTTTTGCAAGAAGATTATCTATTTGAATGAAATAATCTATCTATTCAGAGAAAATGACTTATCTCCAGCCCACACAACAGCCTCATTCTAATTTGTGTACACTATTCCAAAGCCTGCCTATGGATAAACCATGGCTCCAACAGGGTAAGTTAGATTAATGTGTTATTACGGCGTCTATCAACTCTGATTTCTGTAAAAAGCAATATATGTTTAGGAGCACCTGGGTGCCTTGATCAGTTAAGCATCTCACTCTTGATTTCAGCTCAGGTCATGATCTCAGACCTGAGCTGAAATCAAGAGTGAGATGCTCACTCAGGGTTGTGAGATGAAGCCCCATGACAAACTTCACACTCCGTGCAGAGTCTACTTGTCCCTCTCTCTCTCTGCTCCTCACTGCCCCCCTCCCCCTGCCAGAAGAGATAAAGTCTTAAGAAAAAAAAAAGCAACATATATTTTATATTTCTCAGTTATAAGACATTGTGTAACCTATGCTAATCAACAGGAGCTTGAGAGGGCTAGTTAGCATTTTAGAGTGGAGGGTAGTGTTTATGACTTAAAATACTGATTGTATTATGAATTTTATTTTATTTTTTAAGATTTTATTTATTTATTTGACAGAGAGAGAGAGAGAGCACAAGCAGGGGGAACAGCAGGCAGAGGGAGAAGCAGACTCCCCATTAGCAGGGGAAGCCAGATATGGGACTCGATCCCAGGACTCTGGGATCATGACCCAAGCTGAAGGCAGTAGCCTAACCAACTGAGCCACCCAGGCGTCCTGTATTATGAATTTTAAACCACTAATAAGAAATCTTGGATCTAGCTTTGCCTCAATAGAGAGAAAGGTATTGACATGTATACAAATATTTTTACAAAAACAAAATAATATTAAAAATACAGAGGAGATGGGACGCCTGGGTGGCTCAGTTGGTTAAGCAGCTGCCTTCGGCTCAGGTCATGATCCCAGCATCCTGGGATCGAGTCCCACATCGGGCTCCTTGCTCAGCAGGGAGCCTGCTTCTCCCTCTGCCTCTGCCTGCCACTTTGTCTGCCTGTGCTTGCTCTCTCTCTCTCTCCCTCTCTCTCTCTGACAAATAAATAAATTTTAAAAAAAATAAAAAAAAATATACAGGAGACTTCTGCTTGGGTTTCAGCATGTAAGGAGCTGGGATGCCATCATTCCATCCTCACAAGACAAAGACTGAACAAAATGAAAACTAGCAGGTCTACTTAGATCCAACAACAGATTGAGTCATGGGAAAAACTGCTGCCTGAAATTTGGAGGGCATACAAGTGGATGGAGAAGAGACCTAAGAGCCACTGTACACATCTTAGAAGTAGGAAAACTTAAACTGACAAATTGTTAGGGTTTGGTGTGGACCGCCTTTCAGAAAGGGGGCTGGTGTTAAGGGGATCCCTGCATTACCATGACTCTTACTCTATCATGAGCTCTACCAGGTCCCAACAGTGAAACTCAGGGAAAAATCTCCTCTAGGACCTCACTATTTTAACAGACCCTAATCAACTGAGGTTTGACCAGAGACTAACTGACCTGGGGGAAGGGAAATACCCAACTCTATCCCCTTCTAGATCCTGTCTCACCTAAGGGAGATGAAAAACTGAGAAGGTCACAGTCCAGAGGCTCAGGTTCAATCAAATTCTGAGTCTAAATCGCAGGACTATAGAATTCTTTCCCTCCCCACACACCTCATTGATACATCAATAGGGCTCCTGTCCAATAACAGGGGATTATAAGTGAAAGAACAGTACTTCCCACACCTTACCTCAGAAGTCTCTATGGGAACCCAAAAATGATAGGGGAGAGAAAACAGTGGACAACAATGGAGCTTTTTATCTCTGGTATCTGCCGCTATAGCAAATAATAAACACAGCCTAACTTACGTCCAGGTAAACATAAAACCTCACACTAAAGGCATATTTACCTCAGTTCCTGTTACGCAGCACATCCTGTCCAGCTTTCAACTAAAAGAATGACAAAGCCCACTAAAGCATGCAAAATACTATTTGCAGAGACAGAACAGGTGTCAGACCCAGACTCAGAGAGGGCAGACATGTTGGAAATGTCAGACTGGTAATTTAAAACACCTGTAATCAATATGCTAAGGACTTAAATGGAAGAAGTGAACGGCATGCAAAAACACGTGGGCAGGGAGATTTAAACTCTAAGAAGGAATGATAAGGAAATGCAAGAAATATAAACACTATAATAGAAACGAAGAACGCCTTTGATGGGCACATTATAGCCTGGACAGGGCCAAGGAAGAATCAGTAAGATTAGGGAGAGGTCAACAGAAAGTTCCAAATATGAAATACAAATAGGAAAAAAAAAATGGAAAAGACAGAAGAGACTCCCTGGGACCATTATGATAGTATAATAGATACATACCAGGAATACCAAAGGGAGAAGAAAGGTCAGAGAACTCGAGCAAGATAAATGCCAAAAAATCTACCCCGACATATATCATATTCAAACTGCCAATAATCAAAGATAACACGAAAATCTTGAGAGAAGCCTGAGGAAAAAAATACCTTACCTCTAGAGGAGCAAAGGTAAGAATTACTGTGGACTTCTCTTCAGACACCATGTAAGCGAGATGAGAGTGGAGGGAAATATTTACAGTGTCCAAAGAGGAAAAAACTACCAAGCTGGAATTCTGTATCAGGTTAAATTATACTTCAGAAGGGAAGGAGAGAAGTCCAGACATATTATGGAGTCACATGTGTTAGGAATGTAGGTCTTTCTGCTAAGGACAAGGAGTAGGGAGGTGAGGCAACAAAGGCAATCGGAGGCTATTCCAGCATTTCTGTAGGTCTGGGGTGGAAGATAAGAATGACAAGTCTGTTCCTGAAAGCCGAGGCTGGGGCCTGGCAGTGGAAACTGAAGCCCCTGGGCAGGTGACCAGAGCCCATTCCCCAAGGGGAACGAAAGCCCATCTCCATGGACATGCTCAGTGGCAATTCCTCAGGGGTCTGAAGCCCCAACTATTGCTACAGCTCTAAGAAATCACCTCTCAGCCTGCACACGCTGCTCTCCAGGGCAGGACACAACCCTAGAGGCCCAGGAGGACCCACTCCTGCATCCTCAGAGGCCCAGAAACTCTGTCTCACCTCTCAGCAACTTTTAATTTTTTTGTTTTCAAATGGGGTAAAGCACCTTTCTTATTAATCTCTCCAAATCTCGGAGGAGCCTGTTGACGCTGCATTTATATAACTCAAGATGGCTACTTACCTAACTTCCAGCTGAAGATTTTCTGTCAGAGCCTACGCTGAGGAGAAGCCAAGACTCTCTTTGGGTTCGAAAAGGGCAGGGAAGTTGTGAGCTTCCTTTGTAATAAAGAATTGAACTCCATTTTTGATGTGTGACTATTTCCATCTTCATTGAAGTACAATTGATATAAAAACCTGCATATAATTAATGAATACAACCTGGTGAGTTTGTATATATGTACACACTCATGTGAGCACCGCCACGACCCAGGTAATAAATATATCAGCTCCAAAAGAAAGAGAAGGATAAATAAAGACTTTCCCAGATAAACAAAAATGAAGGCAAGTTGTTGTCAGTGGACTCGCCCAGAAAGAAATGTTGGAAGTTCTTCAGAGAGAAGGAAAATGGTAGAGAGCAGAGACTTAGATCTACAGAAAAGAAGAGCGTTTTATAGGGAATAAATGAATACAAGATGAAATTTTAATTTTCTTTTTCTTTTCATTTTTTACTTATACACTTAAAAGAGAGCAACAGAGAGAGAGAGAGAGCACACACAGAGGGAGAGGGAGATGCAGACTCCCTGCTGAGCAGAAAGCCCTATGTGGGACTCAATCTCAGGACCCTGAAATCATGACCTGAGTGAAAGGCAGATGTTTAACTGACTGAACCAACCAGGTGCTCCAAATCTTTAGTTGTCTTATTCTTAATTGATCTAACAGATAACAGTTTGTTTCAAATAATAACAGCAACAATGTTTTCAGTTATTATAGCTTTGAAATAAGTAAAATGAAAGACAGTAAAATTATAAGGCATGGATGGGAGGAAATTGAAATACTCCATTAGAAAGTACTTGTAGTACATGGGAAGCCATTATTTGAAAGTGGTCATGGAATAGTTGTATATTGTAAATTCTAGGATGATCACTGAAAGAAAGTAAAAAAAAAAATAAATGCTATGCAAAAAGAGAAGAGGGGCACCTGGGTGGTGTAGTCCATTGGGTATCTGACTTTTGATTTCAGCTCCGATCATGATCTCATGGTTGTGAGATCGAGCCCCACATCAACCTCCATGCTCAGTGCAGAGTCTGTTTGAGATTCTCTCTCTTTCTCCCTCTGCCCCTCCAGCTCATGCCCTCAATCTCTCTCTCTTGAGTAAATAAATATCTCCTTTAAAAGAGAGAGAAGAGGGGCACGTGGGTGTCTCAGTGGGTTAAAGCCTCTGCCTTCGGCTCAGGTCATGATCCCAGGGTCCTGGGATCGAGCCCCGCATTGGGCTCTCTGCTCAGCAGGAAGCCTGCTTCCCTCTCTCTCTCTGTCTGCCTCTCTCCCTACTTGTGATCTCTGTCAAATAAATAAATAAAATCTTTTAAAAAAATAAATAAAAAAGAGAGAAGAGAAAATGAGTCATATAAAACAGTCAAAAGCAGGGAAGATAAAATGAGTGGAAGACAAAAAACGAAAACAGAAAGAAAAACAGAGCAACAACAAAACAATAACAAATACAGTAGATAGGAACCCAAATATATCAATAATCACTTCAAGCATCAATGGTCCAAATAGATCAATCAAGAGACAAAGATTGTCAGAGTGGAGCAAAAACCAAAATGCAATTATATGTGATCTATATGAAACTCACTTTAAATATAAAGACACATACAGATTAAAAGTAAAGGTATAAAGAAAGATATGTCATGGGAGCACTAATCAAAAGAAAGGTAGACTAGACATTTTTTTTTTTGAAAGAGAGGAAGAGAGAGATCCCTTGCACATGCGCTCGTATCCCCTTGGGTGTGGGGCAGAGTGAGAAGGAGAGAAAGAATATTAAGCAGGCTCCATGCCCCACTTGGGGCTTGATCTCATGACTGTGAGATCATAACCTGAGCCAAAATCTAGAGTTGGATGCTTAACCCACTGAGCTACCAGAGGCCCCTGGAGTAGGCATTTTTATTTCAGACAAAGCACACTTCAGAGCAAGGGAAATTATCTAGGATAAGGAGGTATTATGTAATGATAAAGGGGTCAATTCTCCAAGAAGACAACAACAATTCTTCCTACGTATGCCCCTAAGAACAGAGCATCAACATATATTAGACCAAAAATGACAGAGGTGCAAAGGAGAAGTAGATGAGTGCAAAATTATAGAGAGTCCTCAACATCCCTCTGTCTGAAGTGGACAGGTCCAGCAGGCAGGAAATCAGTAAGGATCTGGTCGAGGTCAACAACACCCTCAGTCAACTAGACATAATTGGGGTCTGTAGACAACTTCATCCAATAACAAAAGACTACACTTGGTTTCTCAAGCTTGTATAAGATGTTCACCAAGACGGACCACATGCTGCACCATAAAACACAGCTCAACAAATCTAACAAAATAAGCGTCAAACTAACTATGCCCTCAGACCATGACAGAAATAAACTAAAAATCCATCACAGAATGAGAGCTAGAAAATCCCAAAATATCTGGAGATTAAATGATCACAATTTATTGTTGTCTTTCCACAGTAGGTCTTTTCTGGTTATTTCTCTCAACAAAGCCAACATTTTTGTGCCCCTTTAAGGTTTTATTTTTGTCTTATCCATCAATAATTGTGCTACTGTGCTTAGAACATTCTAGAATGATATAACTCCATGGCATATGTTAGGAAAGTATCTGATAGCAGGATGACCAAGATCAGGAGGACTGAGGGGCAGATAAATTAAGTGAAACCTGATCAGAGAATATGCTACAGTTTTCTGCCTCATGGCTGGCCAACACATTGACTAGAAGGTTTTTGGTTTTTGTTTTTTAAATAAGTTTTTACCAATTCCATGTCAAAAATTACAGCTCGTAGCTTTGAGGAATATTTTTTATTTACTGAGGTTTTGGGTTTGTTGAGAAAACAGTATTTGCTCTTCAGCCTACTTTAGCTAGTTTACGAGAGGCCAGAGTTTCTGCCAACTGGAGGGAATTAAAGCTCCTGGTAAGTCCTCCAGGGCTTCTGGGCATCCTCCTCAGTGTGTGTATGTTTTCCCTCTGAAAGATGCACAAGAGGGTCTAGAAGATCCTCAGAGTTGGGAAACTAGCTCCAAGACTCAAGCCCCACTCACCTTGTGGACTATTTAGAATGGATGCCCATGACTTTTGGTTTTGGGAACATGTCTCTCAAAGTCATACTAAATACTTGGGTCTTGGCGAAGTCAAATACCAAACTAATTTTCCTTTGATTTTGAATACATGAGAATTTGGGTATATATGAAATAATTAGAATCAATGTGCTTTTGATTCATTTAAAAATAATTCACTCAAATGCTGTGTGTAAGACAGACTTTAGGTCCAAGAAGCCTATTTAGCTTCTGGTCTCTTATTAAACTTTTCAAATTATCTTTTTTTTTTTTTTTAATTTTGGTTGTTAGATCAAAAAGTTGGCTAAGGCTAAAAGGCTAAATGTAACTCGGACTTTAAAGGTTGGAATTGTGTAAAACCCAGACACTTAGAAACATTTTCTCTCTGGTCTGAGTTGCTGTGCTCACCCCATTTTGTGTTACAATGTCAGATTCTGGTCAGAGTGGTGGCCAGGGAGTCTGATCAGTTCACAGGGTTTGGAGGTCGGGTGCACCTTCTCCACGAAATTTCATTCATGTGTGGTTTCTGAGCAAAGGGCTAAGCCAAAGAACATCATCAAGAGGCCAAGGGTAGGGACAATTGTTTTTTTCTCCCTAAAAATTGGTGACAGCAATTCTTTGTTTTGCATCCTAAACCTCAGTTCGCAGTGGTTGACTTTTAATAAAATTGCTAAAGTATTTGCATCAGGGAAGTGATGGACAGGGTCCCCGTCAACATGTGTCTAGGGGCTGTCTTTACGGTCCTTTACCATTAGGCTCCCTCAAGCTTACACATTCGCCACGTCTTCTCCCCATCTGTCTGTCAAATCTGGTTCAGCAGGTAGATCTCAGTGCCAATGGCATTGCCTTTGTGCCTGCTCCCTTCCAGCTGTACTGGCTCTATGTGTTTTCTCATTGTAGATGTTCCTTCACCTCTCTCTCCTCTGAAGTGTAAGGTCCTTGAGGAAGCCACTTTCTTTTTCCCTCTTCTGTCCTCAAGGGTCTTTTAACATGTTTGGCATAAATACATAAATGATCTTTTATAGACAGTAACATATGAAGAAAAAAGGAAATGAAGCTTCACTCTTTACATGGTTCATTGTTTTCTCCACAAATGATCTCAGGCTTGACCACCAAAATCTCTCAGTATAGTTCTCCTTAAGCTATACTGAGGAACAAGTTACTTACCTCCTGCACATTGTTTGCGTACATCCTTGGTGCCCAGCCTCCTGCCAAGTGCTGAGGAGGCTGTGCTATCTGACGCAGGTGTGAGCAAGGTCAAGTGGCACACGGTCCTGGCCATATCTCCCCAGGAAACCCTATGGTGTCTGGAATTCCTAAGACAAAAACATCTCCTGTAACTTCCTCTCATTCTATGACAGCGTGAGTGTAAGTTTTATTGTTATTCCTGACATAACATTAGCACTCTCTCGATTTCCCTGGCAACCACCTAGCACTGATATTTTAAAGGCAAGAATGCGTTTCACCATTGGAGGAAGAGTGGAGGGGTTTTGAGCTAAGGAATCAGCTAAGGAATCTCTGCCAATGGCTTTTTACTTGGCTGGCTCCAAATCATCTCTTCCTACCCCGAAACCCCCGACCGTCCCCTTGCAGGGCTGCTCTGAGCCATTTGGAGAAGGAGGAAGAAATAGTCTGTGAAAGAAGATACAACTGCTCGAATGATGCTTAATCCCCTTCAATCAGCTAGTGAGGCTGGTGGATCACAGAACAGTGTTGCCAAGAGGGCCAAGTAGGAGGCGTCTGGCTCTTGAACATTGCAACAGGTTATGGATGGACCGTTTCCTCTTGTCTGGGAATTTTAACTAAAGCCTCAAGCTTAGTCTAATGGCTTTTTAAGTACCTCTGCATTCCAAGGGGAGGCACTAGATTAGCTACCCCCACAGGACCTGCTAAACAACATCTAAACCATCCTAAATCACCCCATCGTCTATAAAAGAGAACAGTGGAGTTTCAGTAGAGAGGAGGAGAAACCATTTCTTTGGAAAGAATCCAGAAGGATGCAGAGCATTGAGATATTTGCTTCTCTGCTTGCATCCCCCATGCTTTCATCCAAATGGTCTCTGGGGGCTGGATGCTTGCTGGACACTGACGTATGCAGGTCTCCTTCCAGGGTGGACAGAGAGGTCAGGGAGAGGGGCACGTGCCCTTCAGGATTGGAAGTATGTGTGAGACAGAGGCTGGACTGACCCCAGCTTTACAGAAACTGAGTTAGAGATGGGCATCGCTGGTCCCAAGAGCAGAGTCTGGTGTGGTGAGAATATATGAAATTGCCTCTGGACAGAGCATGTAGGGGTTCGAACCTGTTCAAGAGGGCTTTCTGTGCAATAAGGGGCATAAAAACAGGGACATCCTGAAGGGGACATGACTTCAGAAGTCACCAGCCAGTGAGTACATGTGGAACAGGTGAAGGGGCAGCTCAGAAGAACCTATAAAAGGTGGTACCACGAACAGCACCATGGCAGGCAAAGGCCAAAGGAGAGATACAGAGGCCCCAGCTAAGAATAAAGTCTTTGCTCCAGTTGCTTTAACCACCCACCTTTCTCTCCCTTCCTCTACCTCACCAATGCCAGAGGGCAGTGATGAAAGTTAAGAAAGAGAAAGAACAGATTGTGTCTCCCCTCCCTACTGCAGGTGAAGACCAGCTCAAATCCAGCCTGACTTATGGAGACAGATGAAGGTTTGAATCAAACGCAAGATTAATTTATAAAAATGTAGTTTGTACTGGATTTCATAAGGAGAGTCTCAGCATGTTCTTTCAGTGCTGCCAAATCAATATGGAAGGGAAGCTGACGAGGTGGATTCAAAGGCAATGCTGGGAAAAAGCCATTTCCAGATTTCATGCTACTGTGTTCAGCCTCTTTGAAAAGCCAGTGACAGCCATGTCAATGGCTCAAAGCTGGACCTTGAGTTTGACTGTGGGTCACCCTCAGAGAGGGGAGGGTTAAGGGGAGGCCGTGCGGTGTCTGGCTCACTGGGTTAACGTGTGGCATGGAAGACACTGTGGGTGACTTGCCCATATCTCCTTGTCACTTACCACTACCCAACCAAACCTACTTACGTCCATATCCAAAAGGTGTTTCTTTCTCTACAAAATATCAATCCCATTGATATCAGTAGAAGTTCCACAGTAAACAAAACTAGTATAGAAGATTCATGGTCAAAAATGTAGGGTTAGATGGGTGACGGGTACTCAAGTGGGCAATTGTGATGAGCATGGGGTGTTATATGTAAGTGATGAGTCACTAAATTCTACACCTGAAACCAATTTTACCATATATGTCAGTTAACTAGAATTTAAATAAAAACTTGAAATAATAATTTTTTAAAAACCCTCAGGTTTTATTGGAGTCAGGTTTCTCAGAACTTTTCCATAGCTCACTTAGTATTGAGAATCTGTAAGAGAAGGATAAGTATGCAGAGTTTCCCAGACTTATTTGGCCCAAAAACCTTTTTTTCCCAGAGAGAACCCAACGTGACCAGAATACCGTATTGCATTCTTTGGGAAATTCTGCACTGGGGAATGTGAGTGGGGAAGAGAGATTCTTGCCCAGAAGGCTGTTGGGTTCTCCCTCCCTCCTTTCTGGGGCCTGCCTTTATTCAATTAACATTATTTTTACCTAGCAGTATTTAGAATCATTTTAAAGAGGATTAAGCCATAGACTCTAAGTGAAGTCCCCCAAACCATATAGCTGGTTAGTTGCAGAACAAGGAGT
Organism: Mellivora capensis; assembly: GCA_004024625.1. NCBI lineage: Eukaryota > Metazoa > Chordata > Mammalia > Carnivora > Mustelidae > Mellivora > Mellivora capensis. The sequence continues at coordinate 9,913 of PISX010000719.1, read as the reverse complement.
GGAACCCCAGCCATGGATTTTTCCCCCCTCCTATCTGGCCACCTGGTTCATGCTTCACAGTTTTCAACACATCGTCTCTACCTTCAGTTCTGCAAGGGAGTAGAGCAAAAGTAAAGATCCATAGCTGGTGATAGTTTGTAGGTGCCATAGGAGGCTCCCAATTAAATTCCAATAGGATGTACTGCCTTGATATCTAGTGAGACCAGGAGGGCTCATCTAGCCCAAGTGCAAATTCCCTCCCCACTTCTGCTCCTGCAGATAAGGTCCTCTAGCCAAACCACGTCCCTTATCAAGGGGACCAGGCAGAGTTTCTACTGCACCCTAGGGAGTAGGTTTCGGTTCCCTGCCAGCTAACCCTCCTGATACCAGAAAGCCTGCCTTCCACAGCCTCTGGTCGTTCGCCATGTTTCTGATACAATCCCCACTTGGCGCTGTGTGGTGCACAGTGTCCTCCTCCCGGGGGCCGTGGGCATATGTGACTAGGAAGCTGCAGTCGAACTCATCTGCCCGATGTCAGATGCAGTGGGTTTGGCTATCCCTGCAGCTGTAGAGAGAGAATCCTTCCCTCACCGAGGGGGTAAACGGGAGGTGATCAAACAGTGGGTTTGTGCCATGTGTAGCCAACATTTGAAATTGTGAATGAGAAATCATTTCTGCTATCGGTAGAATTTGAAAAAGAAAATGTGCTTTGAGAAGGTAGAATAAATCCATGCCTGTTTGCTTTCCCAGACTGGCTTTAGAATATAAACTAGAGAGTACTGGGTGACTCTCTCCCAAGAGGCTGATGTTAATGGCAAAAGTGATTTAAAACCCCGGTTCTGGAGTCAGATGGAATGGGACTGAACTCTCAGGTCTGTCACTCAGTCCGTGTGTGGGCTCTGAAGAGTTAGACCCCGCATCTCACTTTTGCCAGCTTCCCCAGGGGAAATCAGTAACCGCCCCATCACAGAGTCATTAGGACAAATAAGTAATGCCACTAAAGTGTTAGCTGGCTGTTGTTAGTAGTTCTAAATGGGGGGAAAAAAGTGTCTTATAGAAAAGTAAATAACTCTGCAAGAAGTAAACATGAAATCATTTCTTTAAAAACCAACATGTGAATGAATTCACTGAAGCATGTCCTTGTAGTTGTAATACCTAATAAACATGAATTATTTGACAGGGAAGGAAAGGATAAAGAAGGAGGAACATCGTGCTTATACACAAAAATATAGCACTGTCGGAGATTGAAATAGATACAGATATAGATATTCTGTATAGATTCTGAAGGGAGAAGGTTGGTCCAAGCAGAATCTTAATAAACTCTTATTTTTGGAGCTGTTGGAAGATAATTATTTCACTGGAGTTTTCAGGGCAAAGAGGCCAGAAGGGTAGGTATTATTTCATTGTGTGAAAGACAGTAAAGATTGTCCTCAGGTTCCTCAGATTCCATGGTAATAAAGAATGCGGGTGCGAATGGGGCCCTGGGTGGTTCAGTCGGTTGAGGGTCCAAGTCTTGATTTCAGCTCAGGTCATGATCTCAGGGTCATGAGATCAAGCCCCACGTTGGGCTCTGTTCTCAGAAGGGAGTCTGCTTGAGAATTTCTCTCTCTCTCCCTCTACCCCTCATCCCCTCTCTCTTTCCTGCTCTCAAATAAATAAATAAATCTTTAAAAAGGGGGAGGGGAATTGGAATAAGACCAACTGGACAGAAATCCAGCTCAAGCTACCTCTTAGGAAGTTTCTAGAACTGTAATACAGGCTCTGGAAGCAGAACATTGTTGGATACTTTGAAATAGAAACCACTGGGATATTGGAACATGTCAGAAGTGGAGGTAAAGACTTCAAAAAAGTGAGACATTAGATATAAAGCTGAGAAATTATATAAACATAAAGAGTAGCCAAAGTAGGGAAAAGAGTTTTCCTTTTTACCAAGAATCACCATTTGATGAAAATGAACAGAATCTATTTTTTCAAGCAAGACAATATTGTCACTTCTGAGAGAGACAGCAGAAAAGTGAAATTGGAATGACATGAGAGAATACTATCAACAAAAACTACTGTGATATAATGAAAGGAATTAATGAAATTCTTTCCAATATCCAAACATCCTTTCCATCGGACAGAACTGAGACTCGTTCATCTCAGAGTTCTCTTCTCTGATATATGGGACACTGGGACTGGGCACACTGCTCTCCATTAAATGGCTAATATTATTAGATAAACAGAACTGAAGTGAAGATGGTCATGGGGAAGTTCTCTCTGTAATACAAAGAGCCATGTGGAAATGCCATTCAAATCACAAAGAGTCACCTGTAGGAAGACCAGACCTTGAACTATTGATCTGCTGGGTTCTGAGGTTAACATCCATCTTGACAAAGCCACGGCAATTTCATCGCTGAACCAACTCACCAGCTATGTTTCCTACAGTGTGTTCAGAATAAAATAATGAGCTCTAGAATGTTTTTAGATCACTGGTATACTGACTATAATAAATGTTAAAAGGTTTCGCAATTCCTTCAGTTTCATTATTATATCAGCTTTTAGGTATTCATTTGTGTTTTTTTTTAATTATGACACCCATAAAAAGAAATTATTTCTCTTAGCAAGTGGAAATAAATCTAAAGAAGTGAAAAAATAGCTTTGCAATATTTTTCCAAAAATTTTTGTCATTCCTTTTACAGAGATTAATTCATACCAGCTTTCATCTTATTACTTAGTACATATCTTTTACAACACCACAGAGCCCAAACACATCACAAATTGTAAGAATTTGGGAATCCCAAAAGACTTCAAACTCTGGTATGTTAAATACAATTTGATCATTGAATTATACTACTTCTTAAAAATTATATGCTATGAATTTCAAATCATGACATGGCTTTCAACTCCAGGCCTGGGTCATGATGTATTTTGTTAATAATTCACAAAATGGTGACGTAGAGTCTTGGAGAAATTTATTTATCTTTCAGAACACAAAGCACAATCTGGACAGTAACTTGGCTATGATTGTTGCTAATCTGGAAAGAAATTTACATTTATAATCCATTATCTCTTTCCTCACCTCCTTTATCATGTCAAGGATCCAGAGGGCCCAAGAGGTCATGTATTTGATCATTCTTTCACTCAACAGACATCTATCAAACACCTACTGAGTCCCAGGCACTAGGATAGGTGTTACTAATGCTCCGCTTGTCCCGAAGAATGAGTATGTTCATTGACCTGAGATAGTCACCATTTAGTTAAGGAAGATGATTCAGTGTGCTGGGTTCATCATCAGGAACCCAGAAGAAGGTGTGGTTAACTCTTTGTAGAAAAATCTAGGAAGATGACACAGAGGGGACGGCATATAAACTGATGGTGGAGAAATTCACCAGTCAGGAAACAAGGGGAAAAACACTTATTCTAAGCAGAGAAATCTGCCTGTGTGATGCCTGGAAGTTTGAAGAACCAAGCATTTCAGAACATATAAAGTACAGGGTGCTTCTTGTCTGTGGGGAGCAAGATCACTGATAGTACTAGAAAAGAAGGCAGTGGATAGGTTGTAAATAATTTGCAACAGACTTCCACCTGAGGATTTTCAGCAAGGAAGTGACAGGCTTAGATCTTTTGGAAAGATATTTGAAGGTGGTTGAAGTGCAAACTAATACAGTAGCAAGGGAAAGAGGCCACTGCAATATTGTAGACAAAAGAAAGTATTGCTGAACTAAGGCACCGACAGGAGGATGGAGAGGACGGAATGTATTTATTAGTTTCCAGAAGATGGACTTACAGGTCTTAATGAACTATTGGATGTGAGGTCTGACGGAGGGACTACAATCCTGACAGCTGTGAATGTGAATGTCCTTAACTACCCAAATACCACAAGTAGAGCAGAGTAGGGGAGAGTCAAAAGGGCAAAGTGAGGAGGTATTTATTGAATTCGTTGGGATTCCAGGGATACACTGAGTTTCGGAGGATAAACACTTGTGTCCCATAGATACTCACAATGAAGAATAGAATCCAGGAACAGAAGGAATTATGGGTGCAGAATCAGGGTTGATGGTGTATACAGACCAGTCAAAGCTGACATAGTAAATGAGGTCACTCATAAGGAATATATGATGTTTGAAGAAGATAGAGCCAAGGATGGAACTCTAGTAAATTCCAAAATTTAGACCATGTGGTTTACAATCATGAATGAGACTTTCTGACAAATGACGTTCAGTGGTCTAAACCAGTGTTGAGGCACCATGATTTAGGTAACCACTGATATATGACACTATTATTAATAGAACTGTTATCACTGACACTGAAATATGATCATAATAGGCTCATGAAAGATAACCTAATACCTTCTTCCTACATAGCAGCTGTGCTCTTACTGTCTGTCAGATCTCCACATCACTTATTAATGGACCTAGACATCCAGATAAACAGACATACGTATACGGAGTTAACTCACATATAGGTGTGCACGTGGATTCAGGTAGATACAGACTCAATTAAGCTGTTAAATATCTCCACATGTCCTCTGTTTCACCAAGAGTTGTCCCTTCTCAGGCCTTGCCCCCACCTCTCCACCTTCATGTTTTCAACCCACCGAGAATCTGTTTGGGCCCACGAGGTCACTTCCAGGTCGTGTTTGCCTCAATATTTCTGGCTTCGTTTACCCAGTGAGAGTGACTCATGCTATGGACAGGAACCGTCGATTGCCAACATGTGATGTCATTCCACCATGGGGTGCTGACAAGGACCCCCAGAATTCCTCAATGTGTCTTCAAATGGAATACAAGAAGCCTTGGTTAGACTCACGCTATGTTAGAGTTAACGCAGGTCTCTGTAACCAGCTGCCATGAAATTTCCATTAAATGTGCCATTTTGGATGATTTTATTGCCATGACCCTGAACTGAAAATGGAAGAGATTTTATTTCACTCCTCTTCCCTCTTCTTCCCACAGTGTAGCACCAGTCCATGCGCTTACATTCCCCACGCACACGGCCTAGGCCGATGTATATATGAGCCATCACATAAAATCCCTGCACATTTACACAGTGTATTTGGATAACATACACACATAATAAAGCTTTCCATAGATACTTTTTCATTCCGTGTTCTCACTTCTAAGTGAGATGAAAATCAATGGGAGAGATCACTAGAATGTTTCACCCAGATGACATTATTGTCATATGTACCATACCATAATTCATACATTAATATGTAAAAATGACATTTTTTAATAAAATGTGTCACTTTAATTTAGAGCTGAAGGAGAAGACATAGGAAAATATTTTCCAATTCATTAGGCCACAGGCCCAAAGAAATAAATCCTTCTGATGAATCCTGTCATCACATTGTAATTCCAACACTTCAATATTCTGAAATTAACCAGACCCATGCCACCCTCTACTTCACTATTTCAACCTAAAATGCTTCCAGAAAGTTCCCCAAGCACTAGCTGTGAAATTACATTGTGCGCTAATGGGAGTCGCTAGGCAGGGGGTAAAAGAGGGTGTTTCTCAGCGTGTAACTGATTTCAGATAAGCCCTGAGCTCATGCATCAGGAAGATGACTTGTTTCCTTTTCACATTTTACATAGCGAAGCAGCCAAGGTAATTTTACAAGCCAGGATCTGGCTGTCGCTGTTGCACTTGAGGACACACACAAGGAAGACCCTGCCCCTGCAGTCCGCAAGTGTCCTCTCATGGCATTTATTTATTCTCTTCGGAGGGTTTCTCCTCCTTCGTGGTGCCATCTGGCAGAGGGTTTTAAAGAAGCTGTTGATCCAGTCTCCATCTCGAGAAAAAAAAAAAAAATGAATTGGTCAGTTGGCTGCCATTGTTCTATTTTGATTCCTCAGCACTTCAAATGACACCCATTTCTGGCCAATAAAATGCCCTCAGAGACCCTGGGGGTTTTTCTTACAGGCATTGGTCTCTTAGAACCTGTCTGCTAACTATCTTCAAAAGACAGAGTCAGTGCCTTGAAACCAAAGGGCCCCCAGTCCTGCCATGTGGCAAGAGTATGTTGCCTGGATTGTGAATACGTTCTTCCAAACATCTTATGAATGTGGGATCTGGTGGAAACTTAAGTCATCTGTAAAGCTCTGGTTTCCAGAGAAAATCCAAGTCAGTGCATACACACTTATATTTCCCAAGCACTCCCCTCGCATATTCATCCTGAGTGTGGCCAACAGTGTTCACAGTATTCACGAAGCACCTACTAAGTCTAATGACAGGGGGACATCTGTGAACAAAGCCACTATGCTTGTCCTCAGATTCTGTGATGAAGTAATTGGAGGAACCCTCTGTTAAAAACACCCAGAAATAATTCTTCTTCATGGAGACTTATCAGATCTGTTAATATACTAATGAGTACTATGTATCTAAGAGGGGATGAAAAATCTATAGCTTTTCCCAAATTTATTTCATCAAGAGAATTTTCTTTTTTCTTTTTCTAATGGGGACCATCCATTGGGTCTTTTTTTTTTTTTTTTGGAATATATCGCTCCTTATTGATCACAGATTTTACTTCTGTATATTGCTAGGTCTTTACCATGTTTGCTTATTGATTATTCTACATTTAAGTCCATCAACCAGGACATTAGGATATGGTCTAGCACTGTTATTCAGGAGACCTCATTTGCTATGGATACTGCCTGAATTTTGAACAGTGTTGTTAACCAAATTTATCATGTACATTTTGAATATTTCAGTACTTAAATTTAAAAAATAGCTAGTAAGATGATACTGAGGGCCATCTTCATACATGTATTTGGCACTGTGCTGAGTCTTTTTTGTGAATGACCCGATTCAAATCTTAAAACACTCACAGGAGGCGGCAACTATTCCTACCTTCATTTTTTAGATAAGAACATCTAACACAGGTAAGTAGCTTACCCAAGGCAACAAAGCCATCATAAAGTAAACCTGAAATTTGCCCACAGCTGGACTGCCTCCAGGCCTAGGCTCCAGCTTTCCCCACGTGCAGAAGTCACCTTTCAAATCATTGTAGTTGCTGCTGACTTGGTATCATTGTAGATTGATAACCACCTGTTCAGTCAATTAAACTGTTCCCATTTGCTCAATAAACAACAGTTGTCTTTTAGGAAAGGCCTGTGTTAATGTTTGTTTTTCTAGTATTATTGAGTATGTAAAGTGAAATTCTTGTGATTTTTCTAACCACTGATTTGCTTACTTTTGTGTTTATCGAATACGTATTTCACTTAATACATATTGATCACACTGTCCTGGACTTTCTCTATTTCTCTATTTTATCAAAGAGAATAGGGAGCAAGGCATAGAAGTTGCTAGTAGCCCTGGCAGAGAAAGGAGAGAACAGAGCTGGAGGGTAAAATTGTGTTCATGTTTAACAAAAGAAGAAAAAACACAGCAGATAAATACATGAATGACTTGGACAAAGTTGGAGAAGGAGGACATATGGGGGGGGGCAAGAAGGATAGAAAAGGAAATGCTCCCTGATGTGTCCCCAAATTCACAGATAAAAACTGTGCTGACTTTGAAAAAAAAAAGTAACTGTGGTGATTTCATACTTAATGCATGAAATTTGGCTGATAGAATGGATGTGTGCATATATAAAATCATCAGGAATTTCACATGGATTGAAAAATAAACAGGGACAATTAAAAATTCACAGGAAATAGTAACTACCTTAAAATATTAGAGCAAGTGATAAGTTTCAATAAGTTTTTATCGTGTGATTTTTCAGTCAGCATTATTCATATATGAAATGATGTGAGAATATTCTACGTCTCAGGACATCAGTCCTATCAGCACTTACTCTTTGCTTCTTCCCTCCTGCATCAAAGAGCTACTGAACATCCACTCGTTGACTCTGTAGATGTTTACTGAAGTCTCACTCTGTGCCAGGTGTACCACTAAGTACTATGACTTACTTATACAGAGCTGAATATGTAAAGGAGAGCAACAGAGGAGGTATGCAGGGTACCGGCGAAGAAATAGTAGGAACTATTTCACTATGCAGCATAGAGAAAAATAATCACAGGGATTTGAAGTTCTATTTAAAGGTGGAAGAAAACAGGTTTTTGACCATAAGGGCAACCATAGGAATGCAGTTTGGGATGAAGGTCCATGTGGCAATGAGTGCCGGACAGACTGGAAGTGAGCTCAGCAAGGCTTCAGGAATCATCTATAACTAAGAGGATGAGGGTCAGGGCTCAGATGACAAAAGAGAGAATAAAGAAAAGGGAGAAATTCAGGACTTGTTCTTTTTCTGAAAACCCAACAACCAAATACACTGACCAAAAAAATAGTCTTGAGAGGGAAGAGGAGAGAATTTGTCGCAGAGCTGTCTGAGCCCGGAGCCTAAGAGGACCTGATGGTCCCAGCAACTGAGACACTTGGGAGAGTCACTTGGAAACTGAGTCCAGAGTTTTGTCTTAATCATGTTAGTTTCAGGAAACAAAGAAACTAACTCTTTTTTTTTTTTAGATTTTATTTATTTATTTGACAGACAGAGATCACAAGTAGGCAAGAGAGGCAGGCAGGGAGAGAGAGGAGGAAGCAGGCTCTCCGCAGAGCAGAGAGCCCCACGTGGGGCCCAATCCCAGGACCCTGGGATCATGACCTGAGCCGAAAGCAGAGGCCTTAACCCACTGAGCCACCCAGGCGCCCCAGGAAACAAAGAAACTAAAAGGAAAAAAGAACATCAGGCGAGAGCAGATGCACTTGAAAAATCTTCAACCTTACACCAGCAGACAGGTTTGGGCCGCAAGAGAGGTGAAGCAAACTGAAGGGTTTTTCACCTTAAACTGAAAATGATGTCCTTGAAGCCAACTCCCTTACTTCTTGTCGCCTTTACTTTTTTGGCTGACATGAACAGGTAGTTCTCTGTTTATTTTGCTTTAAGATTCTGCCTCCGTCCCAACCTCTTCCCCACCTCCTTGCTTTTCCTTCAGCTGCCATCATGATGGACCTCGGCCAGTGACTAGGTACTCACTGCTATTTACTCTGGCACCTTCTACAATGTCAGGAAATTAGGCCATAGACATGGGGCTCCTGATATCCTTGTACTCTCCTCCCCTTCCCAGCCTCCCCTGTGGTTACACTGGGGCCATGAGACTAGTTCGGGCAGGTGGGCCATGAGAAGCAAGAAGTATCTAAGCAAGTAGTGCCTGGGGGGCTCAGCTGATTAAGCGTCTGCCTTCAGCTCAGGTCATGATCCCAAGATCCTGGGATCGAGCCCTGCATTGGTGTCTCTGCTCAGCAGGGGGTCTTCTTCTCCTTTTCCCTCCATCTCCTCCCCCCTCTCATTGATGCTAGTTCTCTCACTTGCTCTCTTCTCTCTAATAAATAAATAAAATTTTAAAAAAGAAGAAGAAGAAGAAGAAGAAGAAGCAGCAGCAGCAAGTGTCCCTTTCAGCCTAAGGCAGTGGGTCTACTCCAAGCTTCTGTTTCCCTCTTATGACAACCTCGGGGGCCAGGTGTTCCAGATGGTGCCACTGCAAGATGAGGCAAACCCACATGGCTCACATAGTGCTCTGTGTAAGCAAGGAATAAACCACAGTTGGGCTAAGCCACTGAAATTTAAGGAGTGATCTGTGGTGGTCACTAGCATTTTTTTGTGGCAAGTCACATCCCAACCAAGATGCACAGACCCCTTCTGAGACAGAAGGTAAAAGAGGTCTCAAAAGCAGAGCCAAGTTTCCATTAGAGGGGACCACTTGTCCTTCCGCTGTTTAAATTTGCCCTCAAAATTGTATCTTATTTGTCCCCCAACCCTCAAGTCTTAAAGATGTGGCATCAAAACAGACACATAGACCAATGGAACAGAGTAGAGAGCCCAGATATGGACCCTCAACTCTATGGTCAAATAATCTTTGACAAAGCAGGAAAAAATATACAGTGGAAAAAAGACAGTCTCTTCAATAAATGGTGCTGGGAAAATTGGACAGCTATATGTAGAAGAATGAAACTC
>PISX010000718.1:204115-246017 GCA_004024625.1 Mellivora capensis | reverse complement strand
GGGGGGGGGGCAGGAAATGCGGGAAATCCACAAAGTGGGGAAAAATGTATCTTTAAATGATTAGCAGGAGGGCAAATGTTGCAGACATTTTAGGAAGCAATTTAGGGCAGATCTTTTTAAGGGAACGAAAATGCAAGTTGCTCTCCTAAGCCAGGGCTGAGCCACCACCCGCCCGGCACTGGTAGACAGGGGCAGGGGCGACCATGATGGGCTGGGGCCCTCATCTCTACCCCAGCACAGGGGCTGAGACCTAAAAGGGCAAATAAACTCCTCTTTGGAAAGTGGTTGTTTTAAAAAAAAAAAAAAAAAAAAAAAAGGCTCTGCAGAGGCAGAATCTGGGCCCCCTCTATGATCACTAGGAATTAAACACCACCTCTGTATCCCCCAGCGGACATCCCGTGCCCAGCATACAAATCCAAGGTGGACAGAAGATGTCAGCAAACGCTACAGAGGGTCAAGAGCATCCCCCAGGCCCAATGCACCCCTCAGGCGGGTCAGAGCCTGCCCACCACATAGGCCCCTGTACTTCCTTCCCCTTCTTGGACTTGCCACACTGTTCCCCTTCCCCTGTGGAGTTCGAACTCCTGAAAGCGGGAGTACATTTCCCTTGTCACCACCTTGTCCCTCATGCTCAGAGCTGGGTGCCAGGCCCCTGGTGGGCGCTCCTACACGCTTGCGGAATAAATGAATGAAGCATGGGGAAAACAAAGCCTGGTGACTTATCACGAGACTGGGGTCACCATGAGGTACAGAATAAGGACCCCTGAGAGCAAGACGTACCCCCACCCCCCACCCACCGCCATCTGTGCTCACCTGCTCCCTCTGCAACTCAGGATCCGAGCTGGGTGGCTCGCCCTAGGTCAAGGGCTCAGGAAGCCCGTGGGTGACCGGGAAAGGAGGAGGCCCCCAGGTCTGCTTCTGAGACCCTTGCCTAAGGAGCAAGGCAGGCTTCTAAGCTTGGTCTCCCAACTTGGAGGGGGAATATCCAGACTTTCTGGATCTCGTCTCGTATGTGTATGTGGGGACTCTTTCCGGAAAGAACATAAAAAATACCTTATTCTTACACATTTTAGAAAACGCGATGACAGGCGAACTCCTTGCTGGACACTTCCCAGGGCTCCGCGTTGGCCCCGGGAAATCCAACCTGGGCCGTGCTCTCTCGGTGCCTCGAGCCTCCCTCACCTCACACTCTGCTGGGAGTCCCACACAGTGCCACCACAGGTAAGTCACTTCTCCGTGCCTCAGTTTCCTCACCCATGAAATGGGTACAGGCTTGGTGCCCGCGTCACAGGTTTGTGGGGACGTGTAAAGGAGTTAACACAAGGAACGGGGTTTCGTCCAGGTCCAGGCACTTGGTGAGAATACTAGAAGGTGTTGCTGGAAGCTGCTGGGTTTTTTCAAATGGAAAGTCACAGCTCTCTGTAACTTTTTTTTTTTAAGATTTTATTTATGTATTTGTCAGAGAGAGAGAGAGAGATACATCGAGAGGGGGAACACAAGCCAGGGGAGTGGGAGAGAGAGAAGCAGCTTCCTGCAGAGGAGGGAGCCTGAGGCGGGGCTCGATCCCAGGACCCCGGGATCACGACCTGAGCCGAAGGCAGACACTTAACGTCTGAGGCACCCCGGCTCTCTGTAACTGGACAGTGGGATAGCAGCACAGAAGCCCTTTCTGCTGGGATCATGGATTGTGGCTACGAATTTTATTTCTTTTATCAATTTTAAAGATTTATTTATTTTATAGAGAGACAGTGCACAGGCAGGGGGAGGGGCAGGGGGAGAGAAGGAAGCAGATGTCCCATCAGATGCTTAACCAACGGACACACCCAGGTGCCCCAGATAAAGACCCCTTTAAAAATCATAACCACAGGGGCGTCTGGGTGGCTCGGCTGGTTCAGCGTCCGACTCTTGGTTTGGGCTCAGGTCATGACCTCGGGGTCGTGAGATGGAGTTTGGAATGGGGCTCGGGGCGGGGGGATGGAGCCTGCTTAAGATCCTCTCTGTCCCTCTGGCCCTCACCCTCAGCTTCCTCCCAAATAAATTAATAAATAAGTAAAGGGTCTCTATCTTATACAGACACACCAAAAAAAGGGTTTCTTTTCATTACCCACATCATCTTTCTTGCAAGCCTTGCTCTTGCTCCTGCGTTTTTGCTTACACCTTGTAAGTTAGTCGTCTTTAAGTAACGCAATGAACACGAGTACGTAAAAAGTGTAAGCGTCTCGGCACACCCAGTCTCTCCGGTACTCCAGGAAGCACCTGACCGCTGGCTGGTGAGCCGCCACCCTCCCTCCCACGGCGGCATCTCTGTGAAATATCCAGAATGGGTGACTCTACCCCACACCACCAGGCACCCGCGGAGTGCTGGCGGAGCGCCCAGAAAGACCCACCAGACTCAACCCTCCCAGGCCTCCCGGCAGGGTCATCACCCTCCTTTCCTGCCCGATTCCAGGCCTCAGCAGCCACTCCCTGATCTGGACCAGCCCACTGCTAGGGAGCAGGTAGAGAAGAGGGGACGCGCCATTCTGGGGGTAGACACAGGGCAGCCACGCTGGCAGAGGACGTCCCCGTTCTTCCCGCGCGCCCAGCCCCATCCTGGACCCCAGCGCCTCGGCCCACCCTCCCTGCCTGGCTTCGGGCCCTGCCTTCCCCCCTCCGCCACCACCTGGTCGTGGGGCTGGGCCAGACCCGCAGCGCCCAGGGCTGGGTGTGCAATCAGACCTGGGTGGACCCAACGCTTCCTCTGTGACATCTTGGGGACATTCCTCACCACCCTGGCCTGTTTCTGCTTATGACAAATGGAAAAGATAACCGAATGTTGCTTGGGCCTAACTGGGACACTCTGCGAAACGCCCTCCCCGGGCCGGCACCCTCCAGTCACCGGCCCCTTTCTCTCTCTCAGCCTGCACGTCCCTCTGGCCCTGTTCCTGGGGCAGCGGGAGCTGCTGAGAGGCCCAGCCAAGCTGCAGTCCCCAGGGCTCCCCGCCGTGCGCTGCAGCTTCCGCGACCCCCCAGCTCCCGGGCGCCACCCGCTCCCCCGAGCCCGGCCTCCGTTCGTCAGTGCTGGGGAAGCCTAGACTGCGGAAGCACTCCAGGCTGGCTCCAGGCTGGCCACGCTGACCACATACTCACCCTAATTCTGCCAGAAAGACCAGCCTGTGGTTGGGAAGAACAGCCATTATGGTTTCCAGAAAATTCCTCCGAGCTGGGAGAAGCTGTTTGCCATTCCTGAGGCCTCTCCAGTCGGTCTGGATGCGGTTTTCCAATTAAGCTGGGACTGCTCCCAGATCTCTGCTTTAAACAACCATCTCCCTGCTTTCCCTCTCAAGAAACAAAACCGTCGGGCACACCCCTCCCTTTATTCGGTTTCGAACGAACTCTGCGTGTTTTTTCCTGCTTACACAGGTGGTGCACATTCTATCGCCCAGGAGTGCTGGTGGGAGGGCACCTGGGGGGTCGGGAAGTCCAGGGCCATGCATGGGGTGGGTCTGCTCACCAGGTTGGGGACTGCACAAGGAGAACCGAGCCTGAGGAAGGAAGACAAGTCCTCCTCTGGGCCAGACGAGCGAGATTGCACTTGGAAATTCTTTTTTTTTCTTTTTGTTTTTAAAGATTTTATTTATTTATTTGACAGACAGAGATCACAAGTAGGCAGAGAGGCAGGCAGAGAGAGAGAGGGAAGCAGACTCCCCGCCAAGCAGAGCCCAATGTGGGGCTTGATCCCAGGACCCTGGGATCATGACCCAAGCCAAAGGCAGAGGCTTTAACCCACTGAGCCACCCAGGCGCCCCGCACTTGGAAATTCTTAACATTGCCTCCGGTCAAGAACGTGGGGAGAAGGCTGAAGACCCCGGGCTGGCTTGGAGGTCCTCAGCCCAAGTGAGATATCAGGGGTTGGACGCGACCTTTAGGTCATGTGGAGGGCCGAGAGAGGAAAAAGCCAAGGACAAAGCAAGGAAGAGGGGACTGATGAAGAGAAATGGTCAGAGACGTGGAAGGGGATGGACAGGAGGAGGAGAGAGGCACGCCGTGGGCCAGCCACGTCCCATGGCCAGAGAGGCCGTTTAGATGAGGTCTCTGAGGTCTACCGGACCTGCCACCCAGGATGTCGCCAACCACCAGGATGCATCGAGCCCGCCCTGAGTCAAGTCTTTAAGAAGATGGGCCGCTGCTACTTCTTCCCTCTTGATGTGACCTCTCTGAGGACACTCCCTGGCAGAACCAAGGCCCCATGCCGAGAGGAGCCCAGCCTGGGACACGAGCAGCCTCCCCAGACAGCATGCAGTGCCGGCTCCATGAGCAAGGCGTCCCGGGCGCCCCGGCGTGCTCAGGCTTACCCACAACAGCAGCCGGGCCAGAAGACCTCTCCCCCGGAGTCCTGTCTGCTCACAGAATCGGCAGATAAACGATCCCTTTGGAGCCTTCTCGGGAACAAGGTCAATGATTTGATGGGGATAGGGGCCTAACCAAAAGGGGTAAAGTGTGAACAGGTGTGTATGTGCATGTGCCCCTGTGTGTGCAGGGAACAGAGACAGGGTTCAGAAGCTCCGCCCTGAGGAAGCCGACCGACCGTAAGAGGAGGAGACAGAGGGGACTTGTTCAGTGCACATCACTGCTTAATGGGTTCCTTCCTCACAGTCCCGGGCCATGAGCCCACCCCCCAAAACCAGCTCACGGCCTCTGCAGGGGGTCTGCCAGAGACACCCATGGTGAGGGGAGCAGTCCTTGCAGTCAGAGCCTTGGCCGGGGTCCCTGCCACTTAACTCCTGGACCTCGGTTTCCACCTCTCTAAAGTGGGGCCAAGGATACTTGACTTGCCAGTGTTTCGGGGCTGTGGCTGGAAACAAACAAAATGAAGGATACAGACACTGTCAGGGGAAAGTCCAGTGCAAGGGCTTACCATTATGACTCTCCAAAGGGAGGAGTGGGTAGAGGGGTCCAGGAGCTCGCAGCCTCCCTCAGGGGACACAACACATTTCCATACTAGCGGCTCAGGAAGACCAAGGTTGTCCGAAGGGCTTTGAATCTCAACACCAACTTGAAGAAAGCCCCCAGGGTGGCTCAGACGGTCCACAGAGAGCCTGCCCGGCCTTTGGCCCCAGTGAGAACTCCTCAGATTTGCAGGTACATCGACGGCTGCTTCTGGGACCAAAAGCGACGGCCATTCCCTGAGCATTTGCCGGAGATGCCAGCACCCTCTCTGTTTATCATAATCTCATTTTCCGCCTCCAACATCTGTAGCTGAAAATCACTGCTGACTCCTGGGCGGGGGGTGGGGAAAGGGGGGGGTGGGAGCGAGCACCAGAAAATGAGGCTGAGAACATCATAAAGTACCAAAACGGTCACGGGCACATTTCTCCCCCTGACCTGCGCACAGCGTCCTGAACTGAGGTGTGTGCAACCTGGGAGAGCGGGGGATGGGGGCGTGAGCCACATAAAGGGGGAAAACAAATAAAATCACACATCGTGCTCGGGGAGGGTCCACCGTAGCGACCAATCGCGGGGGAGCAGGCTCTCCTGATGGAGGCGGCTTTCGGGCTTTCCAGTGGTTTCCATGGCACCCGCGCCTTCATAATCCTCACCCAAACAGCTCTCCTTCAGCTCACCTTGTGTCACCGAGCCAGAGGAGACATGGAGTAAGTGTGACAAATATGCTGATAGCGAGAAAGTAGCGGGTGCATGCGCGGGGTGTGTGTGTGTGTGAGAGAGAGAGAGAAGGGGGGGGACGGGCAGAGCCAGGATTTTCCTCCAGAATAAGTGACCTTGGTCATTGCTTGGGGCTCCGAGGGCATATCTGGGAGCCAGGCCAACCAAAGTCTGGTTTGGAGAACCCATGGACTCAGACACCTGTCAGGTTTGGAGGGGAAGGTGCCTGGGACCCCTTGCCGTGGACGGTCAGGTCCTTCACAGCAGGTGGCTCATGAATGCGGAACTCTGAGACTTTCTCAGCCTCAGAACCCCTAGAGAAGGGGGTCTACAAACCATCTCCCCCTCCAAGAGCCTAAGCACCCCCATCTGGTGACGTTTTCTCTTGCATTCGTTCAACAACTACTGAGCGCCTTCGCGGGCCAGGCACAGGACTGGGCTGCGGGCAGAGCTGCCAGCCCGACGGCTACGTGCCACCTCTCCCTCTCTGCACCGGGCTCAGCAGACAGGCAGGCTTGCCCCAAAATCTCACCCCTTGTGGCATCCTCCACTTGCCTGCCGCTCAGATCAGACCCCCGGTGGCCTCGAGCTGCTGAAAAGGATACCAGGTGCTCCGTTCTCCCTTTCATCTGGTTCTCTCTCCCGTTTCTGTCTCCTGTTTAAAAATGCTCTTTAGGGGACGCCTGGGTGGCTCAGTTGGTTAAGTGGCTGCCTTCGGCTCAGGTCATGATCCCAGTGTCCTGGGATCGAGTCCCACATCGGGCTCCTTGCTCGGCAGGGAGCCTGCTTCTCCCTCTGTCTCCGCCTGCCACTCTGTCTGCCTGTGCTCGCTCTCTCTCTCTCCCTCTCTCTCTGACAAATAAATAAATTTTTTTAAAAATGCTCTTTAATGGTGGGAAGGTTAGCATAAAAGAGACAGAAAATGAGACTCAGGAAAGATCTCCGAAGTGCAGGGATATGTTAGCCTGCCAGAGGCTCTTCCTCTCCAAGCCCTCCCCTCTCCCCTCCTGCCAGCAGAGGTGGGCCATGGGTCAGGGTGGGCATCTGGCACCAGGTGAGCTCAGGACCATGGGAGACCATCGTCTGCTGCTGGGTCCTTGTGGGCATCTGGTGCGTCACCCTAGGGCCTCAGAGAGTCAAAGTCTCCATGAGCTGTGCTCCTTCTCTATCCAGAGAGTCAAGCCACCACTCCCCACTCCTTTCCCCGGGGCACCTGGCCACGTGCCCCACCGCCCTCGGGAAGGCCAGTTGAGCTCCTACCACGGACTCCTCCCCAGACCAACCCCCCTGCCGGCACCCTCACTTACCCACACGAAGATACCAGGACCCTGGTCTACAAAGGAGCCAGCTAGAGAGTGCTGCCCCAGGTCCCGCCTTCCTGGAGAGGGGGCTGGCTGCCCCCCAGGCAAGCCCGGGGGTGCGAGAGAAAGGCTGGATGGCCCCATGGTGGGAGGACGGGCTCTAGAGCCAACATGCCTGGGCTCACATCACATTGAGTCAGCTTCCCATTCCCACTTATTAACTGTGGGACCCAGCCTGTCCCCGTTTTCCAGCGCATCCCCATCAGGGCAGGGGGAGTAGCACCATCTCCCTGAAACGCTGCCAAGGTACCATAGGTAAGGCACTTGAAACCGTGCCCGGCGCACAGGAGGTGCAGAGCAGAGACCTGGGGACAGAGGCAGGAAGCTTTCAGCCAGATCCTGCATGTGCCCCCTGCCCCCGCTGGCAGAGCACGAGGTTGGAAGATGGGTATCCCCCCACCCACAGTCAGATCCAGGGAGACAGAACCTCCCAGGGGTGTCCCTATCCCGGGGGCCCCAGGCCTCCTCCACTGGGACTGAAGACGCAGAGTGGGTTGTTGGAATGGGGCTGAACTGCTGCCTCAGGGTCACCCCACTCTGCACAACTCCAGGGGGTGCCACGTACATCCATGGGACCCCCGTGGCCTCTTCCACGTGGAAGGCAAGTCCTGTAGGAGACAGGCTGAGGCCATTCATCCACTGGAGGCTGTGTAAAGGCCCGGAGGATGAGCCAAGAAGGGAGAGAGGCAGACGGGGGACACGGAGTGCATGGGAGCCCACTTTGGCAGCAGGACCCAGCCTGGGGGGACATGGGTTTTCCCTTCTCCTACAGCAGGGTGTCCCGGCTCTGTCCTTGAGACTGAAAGGGGACTGGGAGAAACAGCTTGCTGTACTCCTGGTCCACACCATCTCACGCCCCACCTCTAAGACCGTGACTCTCAGGGCCACGGGCTCCCTGCACTCCAATCCCCCACGGCCAGGGGCAGGGGCTGCAGGCACCCCAAGTGACGATGCGGGTTCCTCCTTGTCTTGTCCCATGCTGACTTCCGCTCAGTCCCCAGGGAGTTGGCAGCCAGCCCTCACGAAGCCTCCCTGCACTGAGAGAAGACAGACAGGAGGACAGATGGGGGGCAAGGCCATGTTCCTTTCCATGGCCGGGGTGGGGGGAAGAGGGCGGGAAATCACAGGGAGAGAGCAGTGACTGGAGACACAGCTATAGGGTGTGTGCAAGAGTACGTGTGTGCAAGGACACGTGTGTGCCTATGTATGCAGACGTGAGCGTCCAGGTGCACACCCATGCACGGGTATTTGTAAACGCAGCGTGCTCAAGCACGTGGGAGTATGGGTGTGTGCAAATGGGCATGCGTTTGTGTCTGGGCACACGCACGTGTGTGCGAGGGGGAGAGGGAGCAGGAGGAGAGCAGAGCTGACTAGAGGGTCCTTCTACCCCACAGAGCCGGCCTACGGGCAGCCCCAGGAAGTCGGAGCTGCAGGGCCCGCTGCTGGCTGCTTCTCAGAAGCTGGCACATGGCGGGGGCACGGTGACTTGCTGGTGCCCGCCCAACAGATCGCACAGGTCATGGGTGCCTCCCAGTCCAGGATGTGCTCCCCTTCCCCTCACCTACAGCAGCTCCTCCTCCCAGCCAGCACCCCGCACCCCCAGGCCCCCAGAGGAGGCTTCTCTCAACATGGGCTGCCTTCTCCTCACCCAGGAACAAGGGGATTTCCTGCCTGTTCTTCAGGCCGGGTGATGTAAGCTGTTTTTCTAGTGTTCAGCCAAAGAACCTTCCAGGCTTTCGTTTGTCTAAACGCCGAGGCCTTTGGGGATGAACTTAGCTGGCTTACTTCCACCCAGCGTCTTGCAGCCGTCCAGACCAGTGTTACCTCTAGACCACTGGGAAGTAAGAAACAGGGCCCAGCAAAAGGAGCCAGGGACTAGAGACTTCCTCAGACCAGATGCTCCCGTGGACGTGGCCAGTGTTCCCAGCTGCGTTGGCTGGGGCTGGAACTGAGCCCCCTCACACCTGAGAGTATGGGAGACCCGAGATCCCAGGACGCCAGCCACAGCATTGATCCCAGAGTGCCCAGCCCAGCCCCACTCCGGGATCTGCACCCCAAGTGTGTGATGGCCCGGACACATCCAGAGATGAAGGGACAGCTGACTTCACCACAAGAGGCCCCCACCAGGCCCTTCTCTGGGCTCTCCACAGGTCCTGGCAACCCACTCTGGGCATTGTCACCCTCAAGATCAGGAAATTCTCCTTGGGTGAGCTTCCCGAGTCAGAAGCCTGGCTCTGTCCTAACAGACCCACCTGCCCTATCTAGGGCCCCCAGATGCGGTCTGGGAATCACGGCATGCCCAATTCAACGTCTTGTGGAGACCAAATGCAACCCTCACCCAGGCCCTGGCCTGGAGCAGACCATCTTCCTTCTCAGTCTGGGCCCCAAGACGGGCCCGGTCCCCCTCTCCATGCCTCTTCCCTCACCTAGCTCCAGACTCGAGGCACTCGGGGCCGGGCAGACCTCAGTCTCTCCCTGCCTTTCCCCTCCATCCCTTCCCTCTGCAGGGATCTCTTGGCCTGTCCTTCAGGAAGCCATGGAGACAGTGGCCTCTCCTAGATACCTCTCTTGTTCCTAAGTCTGGCTTGGGTGCCACCACTGGGGGCCTCCGTCATGCCCCAAACGTCGGTGACCACAGCACCAACCATGGTGGGCTGGGATTACCCCATCACCTGCCTCACAGGGGTATCACCTCTGGCAGGAAGAGAGCCCAGAACAGAGGGTTATATGCCCATCACATAGCGCGCAGTATATGTCCATGATGCACACGTGGCATGAGCAGGTCTCCCCGGTGCAGAGCCAGACCCCACCCTGGAGCCAGTGACCCCAACCGATGGGACAGAGGCAGGACTGGGAGCCTCTTCCAGAGGGCTGCTGGGAGAGCGGCCCGTCTCCCAGCCCTACCCCCACCCTCCAGCTCCTGTCCCCCCACAGTCCCCACCTCCTGATGCAGACTCATCAGCTGTTGCCATGGAGACCAGCCCACAATCAGCTCGGTGCCCTCCCACTGCACGGGACGGGCAGAGCAAAGGTGGCAGTCAGCCACTCACAAGAAAACCTGCCCGGCGAGGGGGCGCCCGGCTCTGGACTCACACAAGCCGGGGCTCGGGGCCAGCGCCCGCCCACTCGCGCTGTCCTTCCCACCGCAGGGTGACCCCGGGCAAGTCACTTCACCTCCCTGACACACGCAAGATTCGAGGGATGAGATGAACCATGCCGGGCAAGGGTCACCAACCTCTCCTTTCAGGGTGCCGGCCCCGAATTAGCTTTCTTTTTCCAGAGTTTCTGTCCCTTCGGCCTTTGTGGCCCATTCCCCCCCAACTCAGATGGGACCAAAGGAAGAAGGAGAGACTCCAGTCCCTGCTGGCAGGAAAAGACTGTGACATGTGAAGACTAAGAGGAAGCCTCCGCGGCCACTAATGTGGTCTGGCCTCGGAGCCATGAATGTGGGAGCCACGCTGGCCACTTGCCAGATAATGAGCAAAGCCACTCAGGGCAGCGACCCTCCCTCGAAAAACATCAGTTGGTGTCAAACTCACCTGTTGGGGTGAGTTTGTGGGGTCTCACATGCCTCTGCATCTCCCTAGAGGGAGGTTGGGGCAGGAGGTATCCCCTGGTCGCCTTACTGCTCTACATGGTGCCCATTTCTGGAGATGGTTGGTGATCCCTGAGCCTGCAGGGACCTGGGGACAAGAACATGCAGAGATGCCTTAAGCGGCCGGTGGCACCAAGGAAGCCGGCTCTCCCCAGCAGCCGAGGCCGGCTCGGATCCCCACGGAGCCGAGCACTGACTCGCAGGCAGGCCTGAGTGCGCCCTGGACCGAAATGCTGCCACCCACCTCCCTTTCCAGAACGTCAGTCCAGCCCAGCTGCTGGGTTTTTGTCTGCTGGGAAGGGTCCCCAAGGTTGGAGACAGGAAGTAGACCCTTTTGTTAAATGCTAGATGTGCAGAAGGAAGGACGAATGGACGTCAGCAGGAAGTGGAGGAAAGGAGCAGCTAAGGGAATCCTTCTCACAGTGGAGGCCGCAGAGATCCTGAGAGGGGGGCGGGGCTGGGCAGGCTCTGGGAGCCAGGATTCCGGGGCCGGGATCTCCGGACGCCTCTCCGGGCGCTGGGGGTAGAGGAGGAGGGGACCCACAGTTCTGCTCCTTACTCCTTTCCCCCGGACTCTCCGTACCCTGAAAGGCTGGACCACGTCCCTCATACCAAGGCAGAAATCCCCACCCCAGACTGACCTGTCACCGTGCCTCCAGCCCCGGGCCCACCTGCCCTTCCCACGGACTCACACCTGCCACACAGACGCAGCATGATGTCCTCTCGTCACTGCTCCGCCAGTCGAGGTGAAATGAAGAAAGGAAGGTTGCAGAGGGATTGCCCCAGATGGGTCTGCCTGTGAACACACTGGATAACACCTTAACACAAAGATAGAGGGTCAGAGGGCCTTCTGCATGCTTCTTCGATCCAGAAAACGCCAAACTGAAAGTTGGAGGAAATTTAGAGAAAACGTGACTAAACATAGTTTTGGGGGAGGATAATAAAAATAGATATTGCCCCAACCTCTTGGAAGACCCGATGGCTCTAGAAGACCCGTACTTGGCCCCTGTGCGCTGTGAGGGGCATCCAGTTACCCCATTTCACAGAGCAGGGCCCCGAGGCTCCAGCAGTTGTGACTCGCCCGTACGTGGGGCGCGTGAGCAGCGGCGCTAGGGTGTCCATCGGAGAACCGGGAGCCTGATTCAGTTATCCGTACCCAGCCCAGTGTCTTCACTGCTTCCCGGGGCCGCCGGGTCTGTTGACCGTGAGAACCATCCTCGGGGGCGAGCGGCAGGACCGACAGATTATATTTGCTGTTTACTTACAGCTCCCCAAAAGTAGACAATCTCGGAAATTCGTGGTGTAATTCTCTTCAAGGCATTTGCAGACACTCGCTGGGAAAGAGAAGTTGCTGGATTGAAAGTAGCCATTCCTCGTGACACCGGCATGTGCGGCTCAGGAAGGACCCACACACCGGGAGAGTTGGAATGGAAACACGGAAGGCTTTTCACAGCCACTAAGCAGATGTGCGGCTTCGTCTCCCAGGACAAGGAGGGGGGCCCCTGGGCTGGTCCCCGATGTCTCTCTCTTCAGATGTGAGCTTGCAAAGAGCTAGGTGGGGTCTCATATGCCATCCAGATCGGGTACTTGCAGAAAGGGAGGAAAGAGAAAGACTTTGCTGGTCACCCTTGGGCCCCCCGTGGAGCCTGAGGTTCAGGGGCCGCACAGTAGGGGAAATAGTCGCTCAGGACCCCGAGAGGTAGCACAGAGCATAAGGGGGAGTGTGGCTCTTGGTGAGCAGTGGACCATCCTGCTCGCTCGAGTTCTCCTTCCCATCCTCTCCATCCCAAACTCTAAAGACCGCCCCCAGGATTTCTCTGGTCTCGCCCCTACTTGAAAGGCATAACTTTCTTATACTATAGACCACTCCAGACTAGGGACTATCTAGGGGCACTGCTTTTCCATCTCCAGCACCTAGCTGCCTTCCTAACCCATGGCAGCCACTCAGTGTTTGTTGAGTGAATGAATGACCCATGAACAAGTCAGCTAATGCTAGGATAATACCACGTAACAGATAATCCCCAAAATCTCAACAACTCACAACAGAAATCACTGATCTTTTTTCTTATCTATGAGGACAAGCCTGCAGGGTCTCTTCCAGGACAAAGCGCCTCCTTCGGGGACCAGCATCCACAGGGAGCCCGTTCTGCCCATGCTGAATAACAGAAACACAAGAGCCCCGTCACGTGTGCATATACGAAGCCACCACCCAGGCCACACCCACAAACACACCATGTGTGGCCTCAGCCACCATAGATAGGCTGGGGCAAATGGTGCACCCACTCCAGCGAGGGGTGCCGCAAAGCCACCTGGCAAAAGACACAGATGTGAAATTCTGCATAGAGGGGGAAGCAAGGATTCTGGAACCAAGGGTCTGACCTGGCACAAAGCAGAGCAGGGAAAAATGGCAGAACTTTGCATTTTTTGCAGGCTCGTTCAGACAGGACGTGTGGAAATTGCTCCAAGAGGTACGAGGCACCAGTTAAATGCTATGACACAGCAATGTCATGACGAAATGTCCCCTCCACGAGACAGCAGAGTTACCATAAAGAGACCTCATTCTTGGAGAGAGGAATGGGGTGCTGGCCAGAGGGACCCGCCTCACAGTGGGACTGGAGCTGTGTGGGGCCCGTTAATGTGGCTCTAACAAGCCTCCTGGGCCAGCGGTCCTCCGAGGATGGCCGTGGGTAGGCCCCAGGGGGTGCCAGGCTGGCCTTGCAAAAGCTGTTAAGATAGAGAACACCTGGGGGTATCATCAACCCTCCCGGCCCTGTGTCATCGTATCCCCGGATTCGGGAAAAGGGGGACCGGCCCCAGATTCAGAAGGTTCCTGCCTCCCCCTTCCAAGGGCACACACATGTGCACACACACGTGCACACACAGACCCTACCCGCCAAAGAGGCTCATTTCAAAGAGGTGGGTACACTGAGTCACTGATCTCAGAGCTCCTTTGGCACGGTGGCTGGAGACTGGAACGGGCTTGGGGAGACAGGCTCCCTCCGGTCTCGGTGAGACTCCCGGGGAGAGAAGGAAGCTCCTACCAGCCCTGCTAGTTTTCAGAAGTTTGTGCATTTTTTAGTCTCCTTTTTTTTTTCCTCCTTTCAAAGCTCCGCTCACCCAAGAGAATAATGTAAACACTTAGGATGGCATTTTAATAGTCCCAGGGGCATTGATCATTATTATGAATTTGAAAATAGCTGAGTTACGAATGTTTGACAGGGCAATCACGCAGTGCTCTCTCCGTTGTGAAATCTTACCCGCCCAGCAGTGTTCTTATTCTCGCACTTTCTCCTCTGTTGTCTCGAAGGGGAGGAGTTACTCTCCCAATTAGGGCAATCCGAAGACAGGGGTCACAAAGGGTCAGAAAGCTCACCAACCGGGCAATGCCAGCAGAAGGGATCGGAGCCAGGTGGCCTCCTCTCCTCCCTGCTAGAATTTCCCAGACTTCACCCTCAGCTTCTCCAACCACCTCGCCTCTCCTGGCCACCCCAGCCTCCGGGTCCCCGCCTCACTCCCCAGATCCCACCCGGCCCCATCTGCGCCGCCTCCTGGTCTCATGCTACCAATTAACTCTCCCCTCCTGCAGCCTTTCCCGTGCCTGGTACCATCCTGCCTCTGTGCACAGATGTGATCTGGTCTCTCCCCCAGCAGCCCCCGTAGATCACCCTCCTGCAAACACACAGATGCCCCCCTGCCCTCCCCCACCGGGCTCCCCCAAAAGCAGGGCAGGTGGGCTCTTTAGCAGGTGACCCCAGGCAGTGGAGGCCGGAAGGGGCCTGCGGGGTGCAGCCTGGTCCACACCTATCACGTGTGTGCCATAAGGACATGCTATCGGTCATCCCAGAGACCAATTATGTCTGAGGCCCCCATACTGGCCTGGGGTTCAGGGACGTGTGCCGCCATCCATGCTTCCTGGGTGGGTCCCCTGCCTGGGCCAGTGCTGGGGCGTGGGCCTCATGCTGGGACCCCCAGGGCCACTTGCTACTTCCCTACCCTCTGCAGTCGCTGGCTCTTCCTCTCCATTCCCCCGGCAGTGGGAATCAGCCTCCAGCGTTTCAGGGCAGGCTAACCTCCCACTCCCAGCCCAGGAGGAGGGCATGCTGGGGGAGAAGCACTGACAGTCATCAACCCCCATCCTGACCAGGTGCCAAGACAGGCGATCTGCACACACTCTGTCCTCTCACTGTCCTCGAACCTGAACCCTAGCGGGCAGGGCCCGTCATTCCCATTTTGCAGATGAGAAGACTGAGGCTCAGAGAGAACAAGGCGTTTGCTCAAAACTACTGTGTCTCAGTCAGCTCAGGCTGCATTAACAAAATACTGCAGACGGGGGCTTTGAAGGGCAGACAGGCATCGCTCACCACTCTGGACGCTGGAAGTCCAAGGTCAGGCTGCGGGCAGATTCAGTTCCTTGAGAGCACTTTCTCCCTGGCTTGCAGACTATGACCTTCTTGCTGTGTCTAGGGCAGGAGAGTCTGGCGTCTCTTCTCGTCTTATAAAGGCACGTGTTCCATCATGAGGGATCCAGCCTCATGACCTCATCCAAACCCAACGACCCCCCAAAGGCCCTGTCTCCAAAAATCACATTGGAGGTTAGGGCTTCAATGTAGGAATGTGGAGTAGCACACAATTCAGTGCCTGGGTGGCTCAGTGGGTTAAGCCTCTGTCATGATCTCAGGGTCCTGGAATCGAGTCCCACATCGGACTCTCTGCTCGGCAGGGAGCCTGCTTCCTCCTCTCCTTCTGACTGCCTCTCTGCCTACTTGTGACCTCTCTCTCTGTGTCAAATAAATAATCTTAAATTTTTTTTAATGTTAAATAAATGAATAAATAAACAAACAAACTTTAGGGGCACCTGGGGGGCTCAGTCGGTTAAGCATCCGACTCAATTTCAGCCCAGGTCACAATCTCAGGGTTGTGGGATCGAGCCCCACGTTGGGGCTCTGCACTGGGTGTGGGGCCTGCTGGGAATTCTCTCTCTCTCTCTGCCCCTCCCCCACCCAATAAATAAACAAACTTGGAACTCAGGTCTTCCAGAGTCAACACAGGCTCTCGCCCCTCATCAGTCTGTCTCTCTTCAGGAGACAAGCACCAGCCCCACCATGGGGCTATAGACAAACTGGTCACACGGGGTCCTTGGGTCGGGGGCTTGGAAGGACAGGCCTAGGGACCATGGCTGAGGGTCCCCTTCCTGCTCTGTCTGTGCAGGCTGGCCAGGGCTGTCCCTCCCTGATGAGCTATTTTCTCAAGCAACTCCTAAAGACACTCTGGTCCTTAAGAATGTCCTCTGGGGGCATCTTCCAAAGCCATTTGTCCCACCTCTCCTAGCAGCCCCCCAGGCCACCGGTCACTCCCACAAGAGGTCTGAGCACTCAAGCCAGGACTCCTGTTTCCACGCAACCCTGACAGCCCAAGGGACAGTTCCACGATCTCCAGGATGGTGGAAAAGTCCAGACCAGCCATCTGACCAAGGCTAACATGGGCTGGCCATCCTCACAGGTGCCACATCGCTGTCACCATGACCTGTGTCCCCTGGCTTTTTCCTAGAGTGTGGGGCTCATGGGTCAAAGCTGGGCAGGGGCAAGAGAGAGACAAGAACAGTGTGCTGTAGTGGGTTCACATGTGGTGGGCTGAATCCCCTAAAAGGTCGTGGTCAAGTTCTAACCCCAAGTGAATGTGAGGTTTTCTGGGAATAAGGTCTTTGCAGATAGAATTAGTTAAGATGAGGTCATAGGGATCCAGCCCTAAATTCAACAGCCCGTGTGGCAAGAGGGAAATTCAGACACAGACACGTCTGCAGGAGAAGTTCAAGTGACAACAGAGCCAGAGATTGGGTTGATGTGTCTGCCAGCCAGGAACAGCCAGGCCTGCCAGCCGCCACCAGAAGCCGGGAGAGAGGTGTGGGACAGGCTCTCCCTAGAGCCGCTAGGGGAGCCACCTTTGCCGACACCTCGAGTTCGGGACTTCTGGCCTCCACAACCGTGTGAGAGTCAAATCCCCAGATATCCGGGGATTTGTGGGAGCAGCCCTAGCCCTCCTCAGAAAGACGGGGCGGGGGCGGCTGTCAGTGAGTCCTCGCGGGGACATCACGCAATATTGTGATTTGTAATAGAAAATAGATTGGGTTTTCATCCCTGTTTCTGCCACAGACCTCTTAAAGCCCTGGGAATTTCCTAAGTGGTGAGAACAATAAAGATGTCTTTTGTTAATGTTGAGTCTGTGACCGAGGTTGGGGGCTGGCTGCCTTGTGATAGAGGGTTGGAACACTCAGTCCCATCTGCTCACCTCCAGGAAGGGAGAGGGGCTGGAGGGTCAGGCCGTCACCGAAAGCCCATGCTATATAACCCATCATGCCTTGGTAAGGAAGCCTCCATAGAAACCCAAGGGACCAGGTTCAACGAGCTTCCAGGGTGATGGACACGTGGAAATTTGGAAGGGGCAACAAGCTGGGAGAGGCCTTCCCCCTTCCCCACACGTTGCCCTCTGCATCTCTTCCCTCTGGCTGTTCTGAGTTACCTCCTTTTATAATACACCAGTGAGACAGTAAGGAAAAGGGTTTCCCGAGTTTTGGAAGCCACTCTAGCAAATTTATCAGACCCAAGGAGGAGATCCTTGGAAACTCCAAACTATAGCCTGTCATCCAGTTGACCTCTGGAGGGGGAGGGGGTAGCCTGGTAGGACTGAGGCCTTACTCTGGGGGGGTCTGATGCTGTCTCCAAGCAGATGTGTCAAAACTGAGTCTCATCGTAAGAACCGAAGCTGGTGTCAGGGAATTCCTCAGTGGTGTGATGGGGAAAGCCACATGCCTGGGAATTGGGTCCCAAAACATTTTTATACCAACACTGGGCACCTACCACCCAGCAGACAAGGCGGGACTTGAGGTCTGAGGGAGCTCGGTCCGGTGCAACGCCTACTGGGGGCCGGCACTTCATGCCCTTAGTCCAGGGTACTCAACACCCACCTCCCAGCACTACTCAGAATAACAGTAAGAGGGCCAACCCTTCCCAGGCACCTGCTAGGACCTCACAGACATTACTTCCCACCCTCCGAGACATGTGTGGTCATTGCAGATCAGATAAGCGGGTCACAGAGAAGCTTCTAGAACAGTCATGGCAACAGGAGTGCTCAGTGCGGTTCCCGTCTTTCCTCATGAGGAGGCAGGGAACCAGCAGGCATTTTTGCAGATGCTTATAACTAAGAAAGTCAACAGAGTGGTAGGTGTCAAAGGTTGAAGGGTCAGGCCTCGTGGCTTCGTGGCCCTTGTCCTCGCATCGCCTCTCCCCAGCAGGCCTGCCCCTATCCAAAGGTGAGACAAGACCTCCTCACTCCCAGCCAATGGTTCTGTCATTTCCCTGATACCTGGCTCCCCCTTAACTGTGTCCTGGGGGTCACCTGCCGACCTTCCCATCACCACTCACAGGCCCCCCACTGTGCCCTTGTGCTGTGCCAGATGTCCACACCATGGAACCCCAAAATCACAGACACTATCCCCGACCTCGGGAAGCAGGCCTGGCCCACCTCCAGAGACACACAGGCCTCGAGGAATGGGAGAAGCCACAGGCCATCCTGACTCCCTGTGCCCACACCCTGCCCTCCTGTGCCACCTCCCAGGGATCACCTGTAAGTCCGGGTCTCTCCAACTGGGGCCCCCACAGGGAATGAGGGACTACCAGAAGGCCCAGGACACATTCATTGGCACATCTTGCTGGGGTAATCATTTTACTCAAAAAACTTGGGGGTGGGAGGTAGGGGAAGGTCAAGAATTCAGTTGGCAAACAATCTGAAACCTAGTGGGTCTATGAAGGCACACAGGGCTATACTACGGGGCAGGCGCACCTGCGTTTCTGAGACAAGCCTCTGTGATTCACACACCCCTGTTCTGGTCGCCAGCAATCCGGAGCGTCGGGGGTCCGCCCCCCCCCCACCCCCGCCTGCTGCTGGGAGGGAACCATCCTGGGCCCGCACGAGGTACTCCCATCTTCCCGAGAGGACATCCTCCACTCCCCTCTAGGCCCACCCCGAATGCTCACCCTCCTCTTGGCCCAAGAGAGCTTGGCCATGAAGCAGGCACTGCACGACGGCCCCGGAAGTCCCTGAAGCCTCCCTCCAGCGAGGGCAGCAGCCCCAGCACAAGGCACGAGGACACTAGCATTAATCATTCTTCTCCCATTCTGCCAGGCCCCCCACGTCCTGTAGGTACCACATACATACACGTAACCTTTAAAGGCCAGGGTGGCAACCCCAGGGAGGAAGAGCTCAAAATCCTCGCCCACTGCCCCCCCATCCCAGAACAGAAAAGCGTTTAGAATAAGGAGGAAGAGCTTCTCACAGACCCAACCCATCCATCAAAGTGACTGAGTTCGGGCCACCAAGAATCCAGGGAGGTTTTCCAAGCAGGACAAAGACCAAGGGATGATGGTGGAGAGCAGTTGAGCCTCACCGTCTACCTTCCCCAGGGACGGCTCTGTCCCTGGTGACAGGGCCTTTCCCAACAAGGGGGCAAGTGGCCCTGAGGGTCCAGGGGCTCCTGGGGGTCCAGGAGGCAGGGGCTCTGCCTGGGGCTGGACACCAGGGCTACTGTGCTCGTTCCACCCCTTGCTCAGTAAAGCCTCTGAGCCTCCGGCACCTTCCAAGGCATGACCTCGGTGCCAGGGATGCAAGGAGAAATCAGAGAATTCTCTGCCCCCAGAGTCTGTGGGGGAGGGGAGGCAGGCTTGCAGGAAATCATTGTTACAGGCACGAGGCTAAACCCTAGGAGGGGTTAGGGAGGAGGCACCGTGGGGCCCCGAGAGGAGAAAGAAGCACAAGTGGCCAGAGAGAAGACAGACTGCATCCCTGCCAAGGAGATATTTGGTCTGGGTCTCACAGCATGAGTAGGAGTTCTCTAGGCAGACAAAGGGAACTTGGATGGAGTGGCAAGGACATGGATGGTGATGAGGAGGAGGACAAGGCTGGGGTCTGGGCCACCAGGGAGGGTCAGTGAGGCCAGCCCGGAGCAGGGCCACAATGTGGTGGACAATGGGCTGGGCCACCCAGATGCCCCATCAATGCTGGCCACACACACGCATGGATGTCCTCAGCATGAGAGGCCCACCCAAGGCCTGGCCCTTCCTGGTGGAGGGCCACAGCCAAGGTCCCATGGATGGAGGGTATAAAGGCCCGACAGACTCGGCCAGCTCAGAACTGCTCTGGGGCCCAGACTCTCCCTCTGCCCCCTCCCCCTTCCTTCCCTGCCTTCTTTCTCTAATTAACGTCCTGCAGGCTCAGTCGGCCTCCAGGGAAACCACACCTGCAACACAGCAGCCGTGGGATGAAGGTAAAGGCTGTCATTTAGATATAAGTGGTCAATAAACCAGATCAGAAATAAAAGTGCTGGGGCGCCTGGGTGGCTCAGTGGGTTAGAGCCTCTGCCTTTGGCTCAGGTCATGATCCCAGGGTCCTGGGATCGAGCCCCACGTCGGGCTCTCTGCTCAGCGGGGAGCCTGCTTCCCTGCTCTCTCTGCCTGCCTCTCTGCCTACTTGTGATCTCTCTCTCTCTGTCAAATAAATAAATAGAAATCTTTAAAAAAAAAAAAAAAAGAAATAAAAGTGCCCACCAAGACGAAGCACAAACTCATTTTAATTTCATAATCAAGACTCACTCTGCTCCTGAAACATCCTCCAAGGAGAGGGCGGGCACCTGCATCCACTCGGAGCGGCTGGGCTACTGGTCATCCACGCGCCCCGCTTCCTGGACCAGGACTCAGCCAACGAAGGACGTTAGTGGGTGGTGGAGAGAGCACGGCCTGAAGCAGCACTGTAGAGGCAGAAGTGGGCAAAGGGGCGGAGATGACGTGTCACCCTACAACGAGGCCGATGGCACAGAGGATGTCCAGTAAGGGTACCAGGAGCATAGCTCAACAGAGCTGCTGAAAACCTCCAACCTGCAGACCGATCCGGCTCCTACCCAGAGCCTACCCGGCCGCCAGGCACTCCGAGCTCCCAGAGAAGGAGACCTGGAGTTACCTGGGCAACAGAGGCCAGCACCTGTGCTCTCGGGATAGGAAATGGAGAGGTAACAAGCAGAACTCCCTCCTCCTCTACTCCTCCCCAGATCCCTGGCTGAGAAACTCAGGTTGGAGACAAATTAATTTGCCTTAAGGTGCTTGAGTTTATCCATTAATTACACGTGTCCTCCCCAGCAATTTTCCACCTGCTTCCCATAAACATCGTCACGAGTCTGGTGGAGCACCAGCCTCATACCCAGCGCTGAGTGGCTGGTGGATTACTGTGTTCGCTTAGTCAAGTCGGATTCATTAAGAAGACACCGAGGTATGTCACTTGCTTCTTTTGACCTGCCTGGCTGTCTTCATTTGCAGCTTGGAGAGGGAGACAGTCTGTCCTCTGCTTCTCTAACGTGCCAAGAACAGGTGACGGCCGTCCCTGTGGGATGGTTTGTTCCCATGACGATGTGCAGGTGAGTGTGAGTCTTCCCCTCTCACTGCCTCCCTGGTGGATCTCAGGGGACCTGCGGGCTCAGGCTTGGGGTGGCTCAGGGTGGGGGGAGGGGAGGATGCCCGGGCTGGAACCAGGTTGGAGATCCACTCCCTAAGGCATGAGGGACCGGGGCAGTGACCTGGGCATCCGCCTTCCTGCCGGGGTTGAGGCGGGTGTGAGCCCCTCCGGGGGCAGCCCCGAGTCAGAGGGTTCTTATGAGCTGAGTAGAACCTGGGCACCTTGGAAAACTCCAAGGTGTGAGCCTAGAGAATAACTGGGCACGAGACGGGGCCTCAGAGGAGCGGGAGGGAGAAGGAGTGCAGAACGGAGCAGGACTAGGTGTGGCAGGTGGGGTGAGTCACAGGGGCGGGGGGGGGGGGGCGCTGCTACACAGGTGGGGACACACCACAGGTGGGGCTGGCAGGTGGGGTAGCATGAGGGCGGGGCCTGGGAGGCTGGGCCTGGGTGCTGGGCAACTGGGCCCACCCCCTATCCCGGCGGGGGGGGGGCCTGGCAGAGTCACCAGAAGGCCAGCCCCGGAGAGGGGAGGCCGAGCAGAGGAGGAAGAGGCCATGGCAGGGTGGGACAGCGAGAGAT
Source organism: Mellivora capensis (assembly GCA_004024625.1). NCBI lineage: Eukaryota > Metazoa > Chordata > Mammalia > Carnivora > Mustelidae > Mellivora > Mellivora capensis. The sequence goes on along the minus strand of PISX010000718.1, from coordinate 224,345 downwards.
CTTGAGGAGTAGCCCGGGATCTGTCGCCATGGTGACAACATGGTCTAGAGGGAGGCAGCCTGGCAGCTCCTGTGACATCACGGGCCACCAGAGATACCCATCGTAAAGAGTCCATTCCCACCACCGCCTGCCCAGCCCTCCCGACGTCCAGACACGGGGCTAGGTCAAGTTCTCCGCCAAGCACTCCACGCTAATACATCTACTAAGCTGACCTCTGCCTCAGTTTCCTTGTACATCAATGAGGAATAATAGTGATGGATAGACACCTCATGAGAGGACTGCCCTGATTTTAACAACGTGCTAAAAAGCGCTGGACGTGGGTGGGGCAAATAGCAAAGGCTCGGGCCAGGTTTCAATGACGACGTTGACGATTACCAGTGGCTTCCCTCCAGTCCTGGCCACCAGAACCTTGAGTGTTCTAGACTCTCAGCACACCTGTGGGAGAGGCCTTCACGCCAGCTTTGGTCCCTGCAGCCACACTCAAGCATGGGCCGGACTTGAGGGAGACAGAGCCCGAGCGGGTGGCCCTCAATTTCTTCGGACACTCTCCTTCCGTGCTGAAGAAAACCAGGCCCTGGGGACTCCTGTGACAGCTCCTGTGCTCTCGCGCACACCTCTCTCCTCCCCCCATCCCCAGGGAGCAGCAGAGGGTGGAGAGATTCAGTCATGTCCTCCCGGCTGCCCCGTACCTGCTCACACCAGAGGGAAGCTGGGACCCTCTTCCGTCCTTGTCGCCTCTCACCCACCCTCACTCACCCCCAGCAGCACCTGCTTCTTCCCCTCCCACCCCGCCGCCCCAACCTCAGGCTTCCTCCTGCAGAGATCCCCCCCGCCCACCGCAGCCCTCCACCTTCAACTTCTCAGGTCTGACAGTGCCCCGGCTCCCATGCCCCAAGCCAGCAGGATGCATCTGACTCCCCACGTGCCCCTCGAGAGCCCCCTCCCCTCCCGGCACCCCCAGCAGGCCCGTGCCAGGTACAAGGCCAGATCCTGTTGCCTTCCTTATAGACCGTAGCACAAAAACATAATAAAATAAAATGAATGTTTTCTCGGTGAAAATCCATTAGATGAGTTACTGGTGTAATTTAATAATAGGGACGGAAGCTGCAGCAAATTACCGAAGTATATAATTAAAGTAAATCTAATTTAAAGTTCTTTATTGCTTGGTGTTTCCCAGGTCCTGGCCGTCCCCGGCCCCCCCGCCCCCCATTCCCTCCCCGGGTGTGGGGAGGGAGACGGGCACGGTGGGCGCCTTCTGAGCCCTCAGTGCCTGGTAGCAGAATGCCAGATGTAGCTGAGGCCCCAGGCTGGCCTCCCCTTGGAAGGAACAGGGGGAGAATGAGTGACAGGCACCTGCTGAGGTCAGATCCCAGGACCCACCTCCGCTGAAGCCTCTGGATGAGGGCTGATCGCTCTAAATGCTGAACCGGTGAAACCGAGGAGGGGTGGGGAGGGGAAGGGGAGGTGTAAACTCTGGGAATCCCGGTCATGGAGGGCAGGTGCCACTGACCCCCAGACCTCAGGTTTGCTAATATGTATCAGTTTCAGGGTGGTGTCATGGTCAGGAGGCAGCAGGAAGCTAAGACTCAGAGGGGTTCAGTAGTCGCCCAGAGTCACACAGGGACAAGTGGCAGAGCTGGGATTTGATCTTGTCCCGCACAGGACCCAGGACCCCCCGGCCGGGACTGTGGTCCGCTGGGTAGGAAAATCCTGTGTCATAATCCCAGTCAGTGACTGTCCGTTTCCAGAGGAAAGAGACGTGACATGCATGGTTACTGCTTCCACGGTTGTTTGCCACCTTCTGGAATTCAGTGTCAGGACGGGGGCCCCATGGGGTGGGCACAGTCAAACCTGTGATTCTGTCCCAGTCCCTCTGCCTTCCAAACCTGTAAAGGGTAAAGGCTTCAGACCCTCTGGGGTAGGTCCCAGGGGGCTCCTCAAAGCCCCCAGACCCTTCGTTTGGCGTGACATGCCCCGGGGGGTGGGGCAGGCCCACCAGCCTGGCCCAGGAAGGGGCCGGTGGAGCCTTCGGTCACCTGAAGTGACGGCAATGAAAGAGTTTTCTATAGAAGAAAGAATTTCATTCAAACCCAGGACAATGCTTTTCCCCCTTTTCTAGAGCACTCAGGACCCCTGTGCAATGAACAGAAGCAGAAACCGAGTGACCCAAATAGACATTAAGCCACAAGGGCCACTTCCTTAGCACAGTGAGCTCTTGGCTTAAGAGAGAAAATGACCCCCCCAGAAAAGGAAGAACTTTCTGCCACTGGCAGGTCTTCCGGGGAATGCTGGACCTCAGGACAGCCAGTCCTGCCGCCGCAGCCCCAGGCAAGGACCCTGTCCTCCTCCTGCTGGCCCCCTCCTCCTCCCCGCATCCCCCACCATTACCCCCACAAGAGGATAAGCAAGAGGTATGGGCTTGGCAGGCTGTGGTCCTATGCAAATGAGATGCAAAGTGGATGCAAATCCAAGCTCTCTCTGAATCTCCCATCATCATCTGGTAGCTGAGCCCACAGCAGCCCTCCCGGGCAGCCGCTCTGAAGGCCACCGTCTCCTTCGTGTCCATCAAGGACAGGGTGCTCTGGCAATGGGGCAGCAAGCAGGACTTCGTAGAAGGCAGGGGGAGGCCCACCCACCACAGGCCTGAGCAACCCTCGGGATGCCACGTTTCCTGGGGCTCAGGTCACGACTACTTCCTTTTCCATAGCCAGCTCCAGCTCCAGCTCCAGCTCCAGCTCCAGGGTGGTGCCCAAAACGCAACCCCCAGAGCCCCAGGGAGTGCTCCATCCTGAATGTGGGGTAAGGCCAGAGTGCAAGTGTCCCCCATCCACCCCCCCCAGCCTTGACTCCGAGGGGTGGAGGTTGAGGTCAGTATGGAGGCTGAATTATCTGACTTTGGAGCTGACTTAGGACCGTTCCCTGCCCCAAGGAAGGGAATGGAATGGGGGAGAGCTCCTCTGCTCATCTGGGAATGTGCCTCAAAACCACACTTCAGTCCAGCTCAGGCCGTGTACTAGGCTCCCATCTGTCATCTATTCCCAGGCCCAGGGCACCGGGGACCCGCTTAGGAAGCCCTCGTGTTGTCCCGCTCGTGGCGCTCAAGACCAAGGCTCAGGGCGGTGATGTCTGCAAGTTCCGTGGGTCGCTTCCACGTGGGTCCGCCTGTGGCGGGGCTCCGCGGCAGGCGTCACCTTTACCTACCGTATCAGCACCTGGGATGGACAGCGGCCACCCTCCTGGAGAGCCCTCTGTGTACCCGCTGCCGTTCCGGGTGTTGAAGAACAAGGATGACAGTGATTACGAGTGAGTGCGGGGTCGGGAGTCAAAACCCCGGGGTCTGAATCCAGCTGGACCCCTTCTTAGCCGTGGGGGACTCGACAAATGCTCCAACTTCAGCGAGCGCTTTCTCGTATGTAAAACAGAGGCAAAGACAGTCCCCCTTCCCTTTCCTTCTGCAATGAATGAATGAAGTCCTAGATAGGAGAGTATCTACCCAAATGCTGTGTTCATAGAAAGTGCACGAGAAAGCCCAGCTTTAGTTACATAAATAAAAATGTAATCTAGGGGCACCTGGGGGGCTCAGTCGTTAAGCCTCTGCCTTAAGCTCGGGTCATGATCCCAGGGTCCTGGGATGGAGCCCCACGTTGGGCTCCCTGCTCAGCGGGGAGCCTGCTTCTCCCTCTCCCACTCCCTCTGCTGTGTTCCCTCTCTTGCTGGGTCGGTCTCTGTCAAATAAATAAAATAAAATCTTTTTTAAAAATGTAATCTACATAATGAAGCTTTTTTCCCTATCTTACCAATGAGCATACAGAAGTCCAGAGAGGTTAAGGAACAAGTTCAAGGTCACACAGCTAAACCAAGGACCATATGCCAACCACAGACTGGTATGTGCTCCCTTGAGCAGGTTCCCACAGCCTGCATGTTTATAAGGGCAGCGATCATGGCCTTCTCTGAGCCAACATGTCGAGTTGGCCAGATTTCCAGCAGCTGCCCTAGGTGGGGCATGAACTCATGACAGTGGGGAGTGTGGTTCAGACTTCTTTTATTGGTTTTTCATCTGCCTCAGAGCTGGCCAGGGCTGGAAAGCCCCTCGTGGCCAACCAAGGACACACATCCGGGGCTGTGCACCCAGTGGGCCAGCTGGCCTCTGTGGATAGAGCTGGGGGGCTCCACTGGAAGGAGGCAGGCAAGGCGGCGTCCAGGACTCATTGCTGTGTCCCCGGCCCCTAACAGGGCACAGCACTAGGAGGTGAACCATAAGCATCTACCAAATGAAGGGAACGGGTGGGTTGGTGGGAGCAGGTGGCTGTGCAGATTGGCTCTCACTCAATGGTCGTTTGCAGGGAGGAGGAGAAACAGGACCACTTTGCTCTCCATGCCTGTCTTGTCATCGCAAGGGGCTGTGTAAATGAACACACGATCCAGGGAGCCAGGGACACATCCCCTGCCCCTTGCCGGTCAGTCCCGTGTGGGAAGAGGCCGTGTCTCCAGAAAAAGCAGGTGTACTCGGGTTAAGGAGAACTCGCAGGGAGCTGAATTCCCCCGGAGCTTACACGAGCCTTCCAAGCCCCAGCCCTTAACTGCTAGGAAGAAAGAAAAGGCTTTTGTTATAAGAGCCCTCTTTAATGGGAAGGAAACGCAGTCTTGTCAAAAGCCCACGGTGGTAACACTTCCCTAACACAAGTGCCAGCGACAACGTCTAATGAAGACTTTTATGATAGGAATGTAATTGTAAAAAAAAAAAAATGATTAAAAAATTGGTTTCAATGCTTTGTGATCCAAGAGTTCATTTGTTTCGTCATTCATGCACTAAATAAGCCCCTGATTAATCTTGAACCTTGAAGAAAGGAGACTAGATTGGCGTTTTCTCCATAAGGACGCACTTCTCATTTCGGAAAGTTTGAAGAGGTTCTTAGGCATTATCCCAGAGCAGTATTTTACCAGCATCTCAGGGAGGCCTCATTAGGCTGTGGAGGCTGCTAATTGCATTATCATATTTTTAAGCCTTATAGGTGAGGGTCAGGCTCCGGGGGTCTCCCTGGTCCCCCCGCCCGTCTGCTGGTTCGAGGTGTCAGAGATTGAGCTTTCTTTTTTCTCTTGGAGGAGGGGAAGATGAGCCCGGGGCTGTGGACTGACCAGGCTCCTCTTAGCCGCTGGCCTGTGACAACAGAGGAGACAGGCCGCCTCTTCCACCAGCAGGGACCAGGCTGATTTCTCTTTGTGGAAAATGTAGCGTCAGGAATCAGTATGATGCCATCACTTCCAGGGAGGAGGAAGGAACCTCCAACTTTGCGGCCAAGAAAAGCAAAGCCAAAGGAATGTGTGTATGTGTGTGTATACATAGAGAGGAATAGACGTGGGACGGATAGATATAAGTATGTGTGTGTCGTATAAATACGTGTCTGTGGTGCTTAGATAGACATATGCCTGTACGTGTATATGAATAGGTACGTATGTACGGGTCGCATACATATGTACGTGGCATGTGTGTGCATAAATCTATGTATATGTGTGTGACTAGATGGGAATGGGGGTGCAGGAGCAGGAGTGATGACGCTTAAGTTCGTCTGGATACTCCCCCTCTAAAGACAATTTTGACGGAGAATTCATTCCCAGACCTAACCAGGGCAGATAAAAGCGTGTGCCTTCGCCGTGGTTTTCACATGTATTTGTGTGTTTGATCCTCACTAGGACCTCAAGAAGAATGGACTGGTATTTCCCTTGTTTTTTTGGAGCAGAAGATGGATTCTGGGAGATCCCGAGTCACAGCTCTCGGAAGTGAAGGAAGGAAAATTGGAAGCAAAGCCAGCGGACGCAGAGGCCGGTGTGCTCAGCCTTGAATATCCTGCAAGGAGTCAGGAGCCCAGGAGGTGAACGGAACGGGGTCCAAGCCCCCCGGCTGTGCATCCCAGAGCAAGCGTCTTAACCCCTCTGGTCATCTGGTTCCGAGTGTAAATGAAGAGCAGAGATAGGCGGAAATGAGGTCAAGTACACAGAGCAGTAGCCCCTGGCTCGGGGCTAGCCCCTCATACCATCGCAGGCTGAATGGGCAGCCGACTCCATGAGAAGAGGCAGGGACCACACAACCAACACGCGCACCCAGGTCTCACCCCCAGCGCCACTCAGATGTGGGATGGAGACAGCTCCTGGCCGCTGGCTTGAAAAGACCTCCGTCTTCTCTCCTCGCCCAGACCCTCATCCTCAATGTTGTCCTGGGTCAGTTCCCCCCTGGGCAGTGAAAGGCCTTCCCCTCTGTGCTCTGTTGCTGCTTTCCCATAGACTTTTTTCTTTTTAACATGAGGTCCAATGCCTGGGACCCAGCAGCCACCCAGAGCCCCTCCTAGGGCTTCCCCCGCCCCTGCCTCCCCCCAGTCCTAACACCACAACCCTGGGTCTCCCGGCAGGCACCAGAAAGAAGTGGTTGAGAGGCTGGGGGCTCCTGTTCCCCGGCTGCCAACTGGGGGGCACTGGCAGCAACTGGGAGAGGGCTCTTTGTTTTTGAAGATGTATTCATTTATTTTAAAGAGAGAGAGAGTGCTCGTGCATGAGGACACAAACCACTTGGGGGGAGGGGCAGAAGGAGAGGAAGAGAAATCATCACACACAGATGCAGACGCCCTGCTGAGCACAGAGCCCCAAGGACTTGGGCCTTGATCTCACCACCCTGTGAGCCAAAACCAAGAGTCGGACACTCAGCCAGCTGTGCCCCCCAGGTTCCCCCCCCAAGACCGGGCTATGCCCTGACCTGATGCTGGAGGCTGTGTGTTAATACAAGGACAATCTCTGAGACTGTCCCCTCCCAGCTGGGAGTTCAGGCCTCCAGACCAGGGCTGCTGAAGGGCCATCTGAGTCTTTGTTAAGCCCCCAAATAAGGAGACCCTTCAACTGGATGCCAGGCGGCAAGGCAAGGACCACCTGGTCAGGCCACTGTGCCAAAGGAGGAAGGGGATGGTGGGCAGCCAGGGGAGTCTCCAGGGTGAGACCCTGCTGGTCCCCTCCTGCCGGTGGCCGGGACAGACCGTGGGAGTCACATCCCTCCTCCAGCTGGGTGGGGGGCCGGCTGAAGGGGTGCTGTCGGCAGCGGGTTCAACGCTCCAGCAATCTCTCAATGGGCATCTTCTCTGCGGCAGTATTTGGGAATTGGACCCCTCTGTGTCCCCAGGTCTTAGAACAGGTGACATGCGTGTGCATGGGGTCGGGAGGGAGTTAGGCAGACATGGGATCAAGTGCCAGGCCCTCCACGTCCCACGTGGGTGGCCACGGGCGAGTGGCTCCCCGCCAGACGTCTGTTGCCTCCCCTGCAAGATGCAGCTAAAACTGGCACCACTTCTAGGATCCAGAGAGAACTGACTAGGACCGACCGCTCAGGAAGCAGCTGCTGGTACCGGCCCGCAGGCGCACAGTCCCGCTGAGCAGGGGGTGGGCAAACGAGCAGACTGACGAGCCCGGAGAATCAGTCACGACAGGCGCCCAAAGCGGATGGAGGGTGCCGTGAGTGAGGGTAAGGAGGACAGGCTTCCTGGGGGCAAGGGACGGCCAAGAGCTGAAGGGTGAGCATCAGCCCACCAGGCCCAGGAGGGGTGGGCAGAAGTAGGGGTGCCTTCAGTATCCTGTGGTACACCCCTGCAGCAGAAACGCTGGACAGCATCCGCCCCCTACCCAGAGGGCTCCCAGGAGAGCCGTGTCCCCTGCCCCCACGCGTGGACCAGCCGCCGCCATGTATGCATGCCCAAACCCCACGCCTCAGCCCACCTCAGGACCAGGGCACAAAATCTTCTTTTTTTTAAATTTAAATAAGCTTCACACCCGGCGTGGAGCCCAGCTCAGGGCTTGAACCCACAATGCTGAGATCAAGACCTGAGCTAAAATCAAGGGTTCTATGCTTAAGTGACTGAGCCCCCCAGGCACCCCAGGGAACCAAATCTTAAACTTCATGACACGCCTCCAAAAATGGTTTTCTTTTCTACCAGGAAACCCTTTTTCATTCTGATTTTTCTTTTGGCAGATCGCACTAGAAACTCAGGCCAGAAGAGAATGGATCATATGACCCAGCTAGGAAGTGTTCTCTATCCCAGGAGGGCTATCCATTCCCCTCACTCTCCTCACCGCCCCCCATATGCACACACACAAATACGCACATACAAGGACCAGCCATGAGAAAAAAACCAGGACGGCAGCCAGTTCTAAGGATGCAAAGTGACCCACCTACTTCCACACCTGAGTGGCACAGCTTGCCTGTTCACCACCAGCCTGAAGCCAACACACACACAGACAAAACCACTCAAGGGCTCGCGATCTGGGTTTCCCTGTAAAATGCACGCACAGCCATATTGTTGTATGTCCATCCTGGGCAATGATGCTAGCCAGGGCTCGTCCGGTTTAGCAGAAAGGAGCTCCAATTACCAACCCAGCAACACCGTGACTTGGCGGGGGGGGTGCGGGGGGGACATGGGACGCGTGCAGTTCTGCCCTCTGAAAGCACTTGGTGACTTTACTCTCAGCCCCCCATGGGCAGGGACCATGTCATTTATCTTGGTCTCCCCAGAACCTTACCCGCTATCTCTCATACAGCAGGGACTCACACCACTTTGTCGAATGAATGCCGACCCAATGCCCAGGTGGGTAGAAAGGGTTCCTGGGGTTCTCTGGCCCTCCCCGCTGATTCTGTCCCCCCGGCCTGGAAGCCCCTCTCTGCGGCATTCTCCATCCAGACGCGTCACGTTGGTGGCTCCATGTGGCGAAATGTCAGGACAGGAAAGTAGAGAAGCAACATTTAAAGCACATGCTGGCCCATGTCACAGTCATTTGATTAAATAAGGGACTTCTTAACCCCAAAACGTGGGAAGGATATAATCGCAAAATAGTGGGCGTGTCTTTAAAGGGACCACAGCTGCAGCATTTGGAAAAACTCAGCACTCCCTATTCTCTTCCTTCCCCCACCGCCTTCAAGAACCAGCATCAGACAGTGGAGTGGGAGGGCTTTCAGGAGGAAGAGAAAGGAGGAAGGAAGTGGGGGGCGGGGGCTCACGGTCAGAGCAGAACACCCTGGGCTCCCCCACAGAGGCCAAGATAAGAAGATGCGTGGGGTCCTGCCCAGGAAGCCCACAGGGGAGAGCGCTGAACTCCAGAGCTGGGAGTCGGCCACGCTTGGATAGGATTTCACCTGGAAAGCTGAATGGGAAACTCGAAATCTTAAAGGTTCCCTGTGGACACTGAGATTCTTTTAGCTTCTCAGTTAAAGAACCGGAGACAAATTGTGTTCAAGGCTGGCTCTCTGTCAAAACTCTAATTTTATACTGACGCGGTCTTCATTTTTCATGAGCGTTTCCTGTGAAACCAGGGCCCAAGCAAATAGAAGACCCCACTTCCTCAGCCCCAGCCCTGCCCCACTAAGCACACCGAGTGAAAGTGTCACCCAGAAGGAGCCTAAGGAGCCAGCCCCCTCCCCGGCCCCCACTCCTTCCCTGCTCACCTCCCACCCACCACTCCCATCCCTACTTCCCACCCCATGTCCACCCTATCCCTCCCCTTCGCCCCCACTCCCAACCGCCCACCCCGTCACTGTCCACCCGTTTTCACTGACACAGTCGCTGAACACCTTCTCTGTGCCCAGGCTCGTATGAGGTTCTCAATCACAAAAGGTCCCCAGCCTGGGGCACCTGGGTGTCTCAGTGGGTTAAGCCTCTGCCTTTGGCTCAGGTCATGATTTCAGGGTCCTGGGCAGGGAGCCTGCTTCCCCCCTCCCCCTTCTGCTGCCTCTCTGCCTACTTGTAATCCCACTCTCTCTGTCAAATAAATTTAAAAAACAAATAAATAAAAAAGGTCCCCAGCCTGTGGTCCTTCTGTCACCAAAGTGGAAGGAAAGAGAATTTGTCCCTGAGGTGTCCCCACTCCCAAACCTCTTGCCTCTCTCTCCCTGAGCCTTCCACCTGCCTCTTCTGTTTTGGTGCTCAGAGAGCTGCCAGGCAATCCCGAGGGCCAAGCCCAGGGAAGGGTTCACCCCAGGGCCTCAGCCCGGCCGGCTGCCCAGGAGAGGGGCCTGGGGATGGCAAGACCACCGAGACCTAGGCCTCACCTACGGACCCCGACCTCGCATGTCTGGCCAGCTTCCCTTCCGTGGTTTTAAAGCATCCTGGGGGAACTGTACCAAACTGTCTACCGATAACCTCTGGCCCCGAAGCCACTTAGGGCTACCGTGTTAACGAATTACCTCCCAAGCCTTGTCACCCAGACGGAAGCAGGAATGAACTGCAGGGCTTTCCATGGCTTGGAGCAGAGCCAGGCGATGCTGGAGGGCGGAGGCCACCCACCTGAGAATTCACCTCCATGCACTGAGGCAGGTGTGCAAGGGAGAAGACACCTGTCCTTCCTTCCGCCTGCATATCGGTTCTGGGCTCTTGCCTCCCTCCCTCAGGGGTTCAGAGCTAATTCTCCCAGCCTCGAGCTGTCTGAATGATGGCTGGGCCAGCCTCCCAGGGTGCCTCCCCTTGAGCTGGTTGTAAAGGTTACTTGGTGTTCAGTGCAGAAGGCTTTCTGTTCCTTTGCTCACATGCCTTTCCGTGCGTGGCACATGTGGGCGCACAGAGCGCCCGCAAGAGGCAGTGGGAATTCTCTTTGAACTCATCCTCGTCCCTCCTGCTCTGCTCAGCTCAGCTCTGCTTTCTCTGTCCCCTGCTGTGGACACGTGTGCTCCCCACTGGCATGCCAGCTCTGAAAGCCATGTCCCCAGAGTGTCACTGCCATGTCCCGGTACCTCACACAGAGGAGAGCAACGCAGAGGAGGTGCCCAGGGAACATGTGAGGTGACGACCCGCGAATCCCCACACAGGCAGGCATCTGCCTCTGCAAGATACAGCCATCTCCCAGGTCGCTCTGGCTGGACCCCTGGGCACAGCCTTCTCCATGCCCTTCACCCCGTCACAGCAGGTGCTGTCACTCCCGGGGTGGGTACAGCCTCCTGCTCCCCTGGGCTGTGCTCCAGGCTGGGCTTTGGAGCCAGAAGACACTCGTTCCTCTTAACCCACTGGAAGATGTGCTCGTGCAATTATTTACTAATGATTCCATTCCCCCAAATGATTTGCTTTTTAGAATATGAATCTGGGGGCGCCTGGGTAGCTCAGTGGGTTAAAGCCTCTGCCTTTGGCTCAGGTCATGATCCCAGGGTCCTGGGATCGAGTCCCGCATCGGGCTCTCTGCTCGGCAGGGAGCCTGCTTCCCCCTCTCTCTCTACCTGCCTCTCTGCCTCCTTGTGGTCTCTGTCTGTCAAATAAATAAATAAAATCTTTAAAAAAAGGAAAGAAAGAAAGAAAAAGAATATGAATCTGAACTAAGTCAGGGTCCTTATCCCTCTATGAAAGGGATCCTCCCTCAGGGGTTTCCTGTCCAGCATGCATTCCTGGGGAGCTGAGAGAGGAGGGACGCAATGCCACACCTGACCAGGGCAGGGCAGTTCATGAGATGCTCACCTATGGTAGAGGACCCTCTGCGTACGCCTGTGTCCCCATCTGTAAAGTGGGAGGGTTACAGGTTCTCCCTGAGAGGGTCGCTGTAGGAAATGAGTGGCCACGTATAAAACTGGGAGCGGAGCTTGGTCTGTTGTAAGTGCTAGCTGTTTTCATCACCACCACATCCTCCTTTCAGTGCGTGCCCACAGAGGGGAGCCAAGAACGGCCATTCTCCCCTGCAGCGGGTGAAGGCTGTGAAGTTACCATCTGGTCATTTCTCTCCCCTTGTAAAAATCTCTCTGTGGCTCTCCAGTGCCCTTGGGCAAAGCCCTCTGAGATGTGGTCCCTGCTGACCTTGATAGCATCCCTTTGCTCCACATAAGGTCCCATCCAGCCGCACACACCCACTTTGCTGGAGGGGGCGGTGGTCAGGAAGCACCCCGCTAGCCCTGAGGACAGCTCATCCCTAAATCCGCTCAAAACAGCGGGCTGAGTTTGCCCAGCATCTGATCAGAATCTGCCTCTCAGGCAGTGTCCTCTGCTTTAAGGGCAAAATGCAAATGATAAACTCTGAAATTAACAGCAACCAAGATTACTTATCAGGTCCAGGAAGCTCTTCTTTCTGTAGCTAAACGCTGCCCGGTGGTGCCTGCAGTATTTCCGACTGCCCTCCGTTTGTGTGTTACTGCAGGTGCCTTATCTCTTTCAGCATTATTATTTTGGGGAGGGTAAGATAGCAATGTCAGCTCTCTACTGGGAAGGATCAGCCTGGAATTGCACCTGCCTGCACCTGGCATTCAGGACAGACCCAGAAAAACCTTCTAAGAATTGTAAAACCCGTTGGGACAGCGAATGCAAAAGAAAACCAGCTTAAGAGTTGAGGAGTAAAATATTATCCTAATTAAGTGTGGGGGAGGAGTTAAGGCACTAAGCTTAAAGATGCTGGGTATTTCTTTCCTTTTTTTTTTTTTTTAAGATTTTATTTATTTGACAGAGAGAGAGATCACAGGTAGGCAGAGAGACAGGCCAAAGCAGGCTCCGCGCTGAGCAGAGAGCCCGATGCGGGACTCGATCCCAGGACCCCAAGACCATGACCTAAGCCGAAGGCAGAGACTTAACCCACTGAGCCACCCAGGCGCCCCCTCTTTTTTCTTTTTGCAGATTGTATTCGTGCGTGTTTCACGATGTCTGCTGTGATATATTCCTGGCTTTCAGAGCAAGGAGAGCCGTCAGGGTTTCATTTGTTATGTTGATGCCAGAAGAAATAAATCTGGGCCCTCAGGGACAAGGCTGCTCTCACTCCCGATGCCCATCTGGGGAATCCTAGGGTTGCGTCCCCAGGGGCCAGGCAGAGCAGTTTCGGGGTAAGATACACTTTGGCCTTATTGATCACAAAGCTTCTTCATTACTTCTGCGGGGCTGCCGATCAATAGACAGGCCCACAGACACATAATAGATTTTTTTAGAAAATCAATTAAACAGAATGTTTCTTAGAGGGATTTGCACGGCCACTCCGTCGTCTGTGCTGTATCATGTATCGTGGGCGAGGCGGTTTCTCGGGAAGGGCAGCCTTCCCATGACCAAGTGCCAAAGCTTTGCTTAAAAGGTCAAATTTGAAAGAAGAAAGCCTCTGCTTCGGCTCAGGTCGTGATCTCAGGGTCCTGGGATCGAGCCCCGCATCCTCAGCAGGGAGCCTGCTTCCCCTACCCCCTCTGCCTGCCTCTCCGCCTACTTGTGATTTCTCTCTCTCTCTCTGTCAAATAAATAAGTAAAATATTTTTTAAAAAGAAGAAGAAGAAGAAAGGATTCCCTGGGAAATAGTAGGAACCCCCAGGTGAGCCCGGAAGCCGTGGCCAAAAGCGGTGGCGTGGTCAGCCTCACCCCTGCCCCGAATGTCGTCATCTGAGCCAAAGCTGTAAGCGTGTCTCCTTTCGGGCTGCAAATGTGGAAGTGAAACTTCTTGGAAAGCTCGGATTGATGTCTGAATTTCCCCTTTCTGAAAGCAGAAGGCGGCCCAGCAGGCATAAAGGTGAAATATGGCCGGGATGTGGATGCCCAGATTGGCCAGCCCGCGCCGTGGCTCTCGCCCCCGAGGACACAGAGGAGCCGCCGGAGACTCGGGGACGCTGGGCTCAGGCTCTGTGGCAACATTCGCCACCCGGCTGCACACACTGGGGCTCTTGTTTTTGTAGTTTTTGGCTTTTTTGGGCTTTGGGGTTTTTTGTTCACAGATACACAAGCAGAATCCCACCATATGGGGGGCGGGGGGGGGCGCTTGTGGACGGGCCGCGGCTCCCTGGATCCTGATCTCAGCAGGCAGGGGCTGGCACGACGCACGATCCCCACATCTCAGCCTTCCTGCCTCTGTCTTCCAGATCTGCCGTGATCCTACAGGACATCTAAAAAAAAAAAAAATTGTCCTCATGCAGCGGGCACCTCCTCGAACTGACACGGTGGCCTGGTGCAGAGCCCAGCGGGACGGCCGGGCTGCGAGTGCTCCCGCACCGCTGAACAGAAGGGATGATACGTTCCCGGGGGTACCTAATAAATAACAAAGCTGTAATTCCACTGAGGAGCCTGGCGATGACATTTTTAAAAATCTCCCTTAGCTTTGTTCTTGTGCTTCATGTCATCAGAACACCAGGAGGGGATCTCAGCCTGAATTTATGTCCATTTCAGGGGGGTGGGGGGCTTGTTACTTCCCATCATCTCCTCTCATCTGTTTCTTGTCTTGGGCTTGTCTTTCAGGAACCCCAGGGGTTCCGTCTGGGCCTCTCTTCCTTTCTGCCCCTCCCCCCACCACCGAGATTGCCCGCCTCCCTAAAGGGACATGATGCTTTGGCTCTGCGATTCTGAACTGAATCAAGAAAGCCTGATCCCTTTCAGCAGGGTCAGAGGAGAAGCAGGAAGACCTCCCAGGTCATCCCAAGCAGCAGGCTGACTCTGCCGGGGACCAGGGTCTGCCTAAAGATGGAGATGCTGTGATCTGTGACCCTGAGGGTCTGTCTCTCTAGTCCCTCTGCCTCCCTGTCCCTACAGAGAGCAGGGCTGGGTGGGATCCAAGGAGGCCTGGAGCCGCATGCCCCGTGGAGGGCTTAGGGAAGGAGGGGCATTGGAAGTCAGGGTGAACCCTGAGGACCAAGTGGAGGGTTTTCATATCCAATGATTTGGGGAAAAGTCTTTCTTAGGGCATGTTTCTGTCCCGTTAGATTTCATGGTACCTAATACGTGCCTCGGCCAAATGGGGAACGACCATCGAAGGATCATCTTTACACCTTCCTTATGTCGTTCAGAAATTCAGCTCAGATCCACAACAGACACTGAATTCCAAGACCTTAAGCAAACAGTGAAGGCGACACAATAGCATCGCCCCAATAAACAAGGTGGAGGCGAGAAAATCCATTTCCATGGTCTGCAGGGCCCTTGGTCCCCCCACCCCCCCACCTCCCCACACACCCCCCCCGAGAGCCACAACTCCACATTCTTGCCTCTCAAAGATGCAGCCGACAGGACCTAAGCTGCTTTCACGTGCCTGGCCCTCCTCCCAGGTAGCCTCTAATTACCAGCAGAAGTGCCTGCCCTCCAGGAGGCCACCTTCTGCGGGTGAGACAGGTACTACAGTAGAAAGTCCAGGAGCCCGAGGAACGTCTGTGTGCTCCTTGCGGAATCACGGACCAGCTGCATACATCACATATGCAATGGGGGGATTATCCTGGATTATGCAGGGGAGGCCTAAAAGTAATTGCATGGGTCCTTCTACGAGGGAGGCAGAGGCAGAGTCGAGAGAGGAGAGTATGAGAACAAAGCAGAGCGAAGGGGCCTCGAGCATAACCTTAAGGCAAGCAGCTGCCCCTAGAAACCGGGAAGACGGTTTAGGCAAGGGCTCCCCCCTTCTGGAACCCCTGCAGGGAGCGCAGCCCTGCTCACACCTTGGTTCTGGCCCGGTGAGAACGCCCAGCTCAGACCACCGGCTTCCAGAGCTCAAAGATAGCGGGTGTGTATCATAGTAAGCCACGAAACATGGGGCAATTTGTTAAAGCCGCTGCGGGAAGCTCATACAGAAATCAGATGTGTACTGGCCATTCTTTTTCTGATTTCTGATTTAAAACGATCATTTTTTTAAAAAAATAAATAAATTGTCACCTTAAAAAGATCACTCACATTCAGTACAGTATTTTCATGTGTGAACTGAAACAGATACTTGCCAGACGTAAATAACTTCTCATCGAGGTTCGTCCTGTGTTACTGTTTTGTTTTGCTTTTTTAAGATTTTATTTATTTGAAAGAGAGAGAGATAGTGAGAGAGGGAACACAAGCAGGGGAGCGGCCGGCAGAGGGAGAAGGAGAAGCAGGCCCCCCACTGAGGGGATCCCAGGACCCCGGGATCATGACCTGGAGCCAAAGGCAGACCCTTAATGGACTGAGCCACCCAGGCGCCCCATGTCACTGTTTTAAATTTTGAACAAACAAAAACTATACAGAGTCACACAAAAGGACAGAGTCAAGTCAATTCTGAGTCAAGTTCTGAGTCTTTGTCCCTGCAAACCCAGGGCCACCATGGTTCATTCCAAACCTGCTGTCCAGTGCAGGACGAAGTCATTCTGGGGGTGGGAGGGTTGGACAGGCAACCTGTCCCCAGAGCCATCGTGAATGATACGGGACACTTAGGAGCCACAGGTACCTCCCCAAAGGACCCCAAGTGGTCGTCCCCGTGCTGGAAGCCAGCAGCACAACGCAGAGGGGCATGGGGGGGCCCAAACTGACTCCCCTGAAGAATGAGAAGTTTATCAATGGTTAAGTAATAAAAACATGCTAATTTGCAGCTTACATACTTGTTCTTAAAACCCAACAGCAACAACAATTGTTAAGAACTGAGACCAACGAAAACATCCTTCAGGGACACCGTCAGGAACTGCGGGTACATGATGTTGGCAAAAAGCTGACCAAAAAAAGAAGAAGAAGAAGAAAAGCAAACCAGCCTTTGCTGGTTTTATTGTTTGTTTTTCAATTCCTACAGATGCCGCATGTCCTCGATGGCCCCACGTGGAACAGACTGCTCCCACTGCCCGCCCTCAGTCCCACACTATCACTCACTGTCCGGGGAAAGGGAAAGCCAAGCCTTCCTTGGACACTCCTGTCCCCCCCCCCCCGACCCGCCCCATTCTGGGGGGCTGAGCCATACACCCAGAGCAGTGTGTGGTCTCAGAAGAAGAGCCTGAGGGCAGAGGTCCAGGGGAGAAGGGGTTCCACAAAAGACCCTGAGACCCTTGCGGACGATGGAGTAGGAGGAGGCTCCCCACGGCGATAAGGCTTGTTAGGGATTTGCAGACAAGAACAGCTTTGACAGAACTGGCCGATGCACCAAGTGGGGCCCTGTACAGCCTCGTCTCTGGTTTGGGAAACTTTTCTCCTGGAACACCCCGCCCCACTGAGCCTGGCCTCCCAGAGGGCCCTGCGCCACCCTCCCCCAGCCCCTGGAAGCTCCCCACACTGGCCTTACCCCGGAGGGACACCCTCAATCAGGAACCCCCCCACCCGGCTGACCAGTGACTGTGACCACCAACCCCCCAGCATGACTGGCCCTGCAAACTGGGAGGATCTGGAAGCCTCTGGGCGTTTGGTGTGCCCCCCTGGTGGAAGGGTGGGGTCATCAGGAAGGAGGAGGAAGAGGCCAGCTTTTCAGACACCCTGGCCAGCTCCTCCAGCCGGCCCTTTACAGGTCATGGCCTCTGGAGCCGACGACGTAGTCGCGAGAGTCCCTGGTCACCACGGCCCACCCCCATCTGTCCTCATGCCCCTGGGGTGCAGGTAGCTGCTTGTGACCTGTGGGCTTTGGAGTCAGCAGACCTGGATTCAAATGCTGCCTCTCACGGGGTCTTTGCCCAGGCAAGGTCTCACCCGGAACTGGGACTGGAATGTTCGGAGCAGCTTTAAGTATGGGACTGGAAGAGTTCAGAGGGGGCACCTGGCCTCGGCTTCCCCTTTCCTCCTCCTGGCCGAATTTTTATCAGGACCCCCAAATGGTAGGGCTCAGTGTCATTCATCAGGAGCCCCTATTCCCTGCAACTGGGAAAGGTCTTGCTTGCCCCCAGAGGCAACTTTGACTGTTTTAACAGGAGCCTTTTGGAGACACAGTGATGGGCTCCGCAACTGAGGGCTTTAGGGCACCACTCAAGGTGGCCTTGGGCAGGCGGCTCGCCCGGAATGGGAGCAGGGGAGAAGGGAGAGGTGAGCAGGGAACAGGCACGGAGAGAGGCAGTTCCCACACCGTCAGTATGCAAATCACTCGCCGCCACCAAGAGATAAATGATCCTACAGGAAGGCAGGCAGGGTTCCCAGCGGGAGCCATTTGTCATTTCTACTCCCTAGGAGCAAGCGAGCTTGCCAGAGCTTCCCCAGCCCTCCCTCCCACCCAGGTAGCTCAGCCGGCGCCCAAGTGCCCAGAACTAATAGAGGCAACTCCCTGACCTCTACCTCCCCACCTCTGAACAGGGAGGGTCAGGGGCTCACCTGGCACAGCCTTGGCCTTGGACTTGGGAAAATGCTCCTCGGAGGCCAGAGGGGAGAACCCTTTGTCTCTTGGAAGGACAACGTGGACAACGTGAAGCCGCAAACCTTTTTCTTTGGGCAGTCATCTCTCCAGCTAACTGACAAGTGCATGTCCTATGCATGCGCCGCTAAGATTTTCCATGACGTCAGCAATGGAACAATATCTGGGGTTCACCCGGCAGGCCTGGCACCCAGTGGAGAAAGTGTGGGGTCGGGTTGTGTTCCAGCAAGAATGTGAGTAATGCTTGGAACCACAGCCCCGTTCCTAAAGGGCTGATAAAGGAAGGGATGGTTCCGTCTATCCCGGAGATTTGGAAATTGCCAGAAATCCGATCCAAGTCAACCCACCCTTTCCTTTGTGGGGCTTCTCATCTTGACAGCGAAGGCTTGAGAACATCACACCAGGCAAGACTCAAAATGCTATCTGGGAGCAAACACCAGGCCATAATGATTTTGAAAGCAAGAGGCCAGCTGTCAGGACCGGACACTGCTGCACATGCTGGAAACCTCTCCCCTGCTGGTGGTGGGTTGGGCTGGTGCGTCCCGCCTCTTCCCCCGAGCTCAGAGCCTGGTTCACGGTTGGGGATGAGGGTCAGTAAGTATTTGCTGAATGAATGAATCAGCAACAGACAGAGCCCCCCAGGGACCACAGAGCATAGACTTAATTCTGGAAAGAAATAAAGCTCTTTGGCACAATTAGGGACCAAACCCACAACTGTTGTGTTAGAACACATGGCCCTACTTTGGCCTTTTACTCACTTGTTGACTCGTTCACCCATTCAGGGCAATTTATTAAGCACCCACGGTGGGCTCAGCACTGGACAATGCTGAACTGCTCTGGGGTGCGGCCAGCAGACTTGCTCACACTCAGCGCTCAGCGGCCGGCTCTCTGCTGGCAGTGGCTGGTCATTGCTAGGGATCCTC
The DNA here is from genome assembly GCA_004024625.1 of Mellivora capensis. Taxonomy (NCBI): domain Eukaryota; kingdom Metazoa; phylum Chordata; class Mammalia; order Carnivora; family Mustelidae; genus Mellivora; species Mellivora capensis. Next base: position 205,428 of record PISX010000718.1, on the reverse strand, counting down.
ACGAGCAAAGGGCCCGAAGTTCTTGGTGAACCCAGGATATTGTTGGTCTCTGCTGATGTCATGGAAAACCTCAGCAGCTCACACATGGGACAGGCACTGGTCAGTTTGCTGGGAGTTCACACGCCGAGAGCGGTTTGCGGTTTCACGTTGCTGGTCTAGCCTTGGCTGATAACCAGCATGAGTGCCTGGCCACCCCTTCGGTGAAGTCCCTCCTCCTGATGGGAAAAGGCTGGATGGACTTGTCACCTCTCGTGTGAAGGCCCTGCGGTCACCTCTACCCACAGCCCCCCTTACCACCAAAATTTGGGAACATTCCAGAATGCACTTCAGTACCATTCAATGACTCCTGGAACTGAAGGCCCAAGGGTGAAAAAGACCTGGGCCCTTTGCTCCAGGAACTGGCCATCTGGAGAAGACAGAGGCGCCATGTCTGTAGCGCAGGACCACAAGTCTGTGGGGAGGTGTCTGCAAAGGACACTGATCGCAGGCCAGGTCCCCTGAGCGCAGGCTCAGCGCTGGAGCCCACGCTAACAACTTCGCCGGAGGCCTTCATCCTCTTCGGGGCCCCAGGAGGCAGCGCTTGCCTCCACTTCACAGATGAGCAAATTGAGACCCACGAAGCCAAGACACTGGCCCCGGGTCACACAGGTGGGGGGCCCCATTGACTTGAACTGAACTTAGTTGCCTGCGAAAGTGGATGGTTTCACTGACCCAGGCTGGGACCTGGCAGGGCAGGCGAGCAGCTGTCTGATGGGGCAGGAAAGGCATCTGTGGGTAAAGACGGAGATTAAAGCCTCCCAAGGGAGGTCCATGATCTCCGGGATAGCTGGGGAGCCCCGGAAGTGGCCGATGGTCTAGCAGACAGTTGAGGAATCGGGGAGGAAGGAGAAAGAAGGAGGGGACCGTTCCTGGGGACAGTGAACAGAAGGTAAGCAGGGTCAGGGACTTCGAGGAAGAGCCGGGACCTGGGGAGCCCACAGGGAAGACTGTCAGTCTGGAAGCATCCATGGGAGGGCGCTGTCTGGGTGTCTCTTCCCAGCGGTGGGTGGGTGGGTAGGCGAGGAACAGAGGAGCAGGGAAAGTCCTGGGAGGTCTCCGGGAGGAGGCACGGTACACCATCAGGAAGATCCAGGTTTCCCTGAATTCAAGGGAGAGGACCCGTGGCCCTTCCCCGGAAACTGAAGGAGGTGGCAGAAACTTGCCAGCTCAGAATGAAAGGAGCGGGGGAGGGACTGGCAGGAGGACCCGGGGGGGGGGGGGGGGGGGGGGGGGGGGGGGGGGGGGGGGGGGGGGGGGGGGGGGGGGGGGGGGGG